>JAUJYS010005949.1:0-10672 GCA_033995665.1 Melogona broelemanni | reverse complement strand
GCTCGTCTCAGTTCGGCGATTGTTCTTATTTGTGCGTCTTGTGTCGCCTATATTTCTACGCATACGTAAGTTTGGATGGTATAGCCAGGCTGCCTTCGCCCCTAAGCTCTGGAGAAGCTCAGGGGTGACGCCAATACCCCAGGCTCGACTACACGAGCCTGTCGCCGAGAATCGAACCCGGGAACGTCAGCCCCGCAGTCGGAAGCATTACCGACTGGACTAGACGATCGTACTAATGGAGCTACGGTGGTGTGGTGGGGTTCGTAAACTTATGAATCGCGGTGTATACACCCACACACGCAGTCACAATTGGCAGCCGCCTCCCTCAATTACTCCTGCCGTTTTACATGCCAATTGGCATTTACGACTGCATTAATATTTAATAGGGAGCGCAGGCGCGCGCGCGCGCCAGAGATAAGACTGCATTCCCTGTGTTCTTCTCCTCCCACCAACCAGTCTGTGGGGCAAGCGCAGATACCCCGGAAAGCAGTTTTTACGAAAAACATTATTATATATTGATTTCGGCGCAGTCGCTTCCGCCCCCGCCCCTTCTTCTATTATGATCAGTCGTCAACTCTTCCAGCAGCTGCTTTTTTCCCTCCGGATTTGCAGTACTTGTAGTAGGTGACGTCACGTGGTCGTCTGTCGGCTCTATTCGTTTTTGGTGGAGGTGGGTTCACACGGTGAAGGATCATCGATTGCCGATGCGAAAGGGTTGATACTGTGGGGCAGTGTTGCTTAAACTTTTTGACTCGCGGAACCCTGCTTTTTAGGACTAATTTCAATGGTGGAGGAAAAGCCATCAATTTGAATGGCGGAGCCCCATGTCATACAAGTTAATGGCATTTTATTATTTATTTTATTTTCCAGGAGTGGCCGCGAAGCCCCTGGGAAATAGCGGAGTTGGGAAACCGAGGCTGTGGGCGATGCGCTTTAGAGCTAGGTGGCGCTCAGTGCCACGTGTCCCATGAACTACATTGTCCCAATCTTTGTCCCATTTGTCGCAAACATTGTCACAAAAATGACACGAGGGGTTCAGAATCTCATGTAGTGATTTTCACTGCAGTGATATGGGGAAAAAAGTCCATACACTACATCGTAAGGTTGCCGAGAAAATCGCTTATTTTTCTCCTTGTGCGTTTGTTGCTGGTTAGATATTTTAACTCAATATGGCGCGAAATAGAAAGCCTTGCTTATATTTCAGACACCGACTTACACTTCTAAGATCCCACACAAACTCGCCCAAGTATTTTTTACCTGTAGAAAAAAATAATTTATATCGTGGTAGACGGGACCAGTTTCGTTTGAACCACCAAACTCTTTCAGCCGACAGTTGGTAAATATTAAAAACGAAACAATTTTTTTTTAAATTGTAAACGCAAAAATACCGAGCAGTAAATATAGTTGCACAGACTAAGAAACTCACATTTTTGGCACAAACATAGATTTTAATAATTTATTTAGCTTGGCTTAGAGTTTGGTACGGCTGCGCGTCTTCAAACCACCAGTACCACCTTAGCTCACCTATTCCACCGAGTATACAAAAACTTGAAGTCTCTACGTAAGAGCATACAGCATCTCACGAAATAATTCGTCGTCAACTTTTCGTCGGACTTTGACGCCGCGAAACTGTGATAATTAATTCACCAGCGCCGCACTTGGCCATTAAAAATAATTTCATTAGGCTAAGTTTACTTTCACCCAATCGGCAAAGTTAGTCCACCGTACATGTAGATGTCGCCGTTCGCTGCGCTGCCTGAGGCATACGCATGTGTACGCCAACGAGGTTGTAGGTTCTAGAGTGCCGGAGACATATTTGCTAACGTTGTGGTCCGTCTGTAAAGCCTGGTTTCGTTTTCACGTGTTTTCACGTCAATGTGGTTTGAAATGAATATCGAAAATTAAGCTTCATTAGTTGCTCTGCAGATGGCGTTATAGTAATAACCATTACCAATATTGAATACGTTCTCTTTTAAAAGGAACTCGTTCCTATTCCTTGTTTCTCCGTAAAGAAAAGGACCAGGGATGTTCAACGTTCCTTCGATAAAAAAGGGAAAAAAAGGGGTTCAGAGCGGCATTCATTAGCCTAAATTGAAGAGTAATTCTCGACCAAAGATAATGGGAAACGGCAACTTCTTGTTATTTTCGATGTTTTAATAATAATAACAAAAATCTTGTGCATACATTTACAAGGTGGTGTGCAATTGTATCAACGTTGTTTGCGATTTTAACAAAAAATAACAAACAGTATGACTTTTCCTGCGAATCAAGCGTCTTTCTTCGAACAGCTGTTTTCGTTGCGCTTCCATCGTCCTCGGGACCCGCAGGAAAGGCATTCATTAATTTTTCAATTTTTCGAACTAATTGGATGACCTCTGTACCTGACGGATTCCTCTGTACCTTACGAATTCCTCTGTACCTGACGAATTCCTCTGTACCTGACCGATTCCTCTGTACCTGACGGATTAAAAGTGTCTTACTATCGGACTTTAAAATAGCTGATTTTATTTACGTTTAATCAGTTTTTCTTCATTAATTGGATGACAAAAACGGTCACCCTATTCCCCGCATACTTTTTTTGTGAATTTCAAAGGGTTTAAGCCATTTTAGTAAGACAAATAATTATTCTCTGTTCATCGAGCTTTTCGCCAATTTCAATTGTATCCAATGGTACGTCATAAAAATGGAACCAGGATGTTCTAACGTTCCTTTGTAGAAATACTGTCGATAGTTATTTAAAAATAACTGATGTCACGAACAATAATCCTATTTGTAGTAATAGGAACGAGGACCTTCCAACGTTTTTTCAGAAAAAAAACCACACATTGATTGGAACGAGACATTCCTTTGCCGTTCCTACCATGGGAGCCTCAGTGTCAGGATACCAAGACGTTATACTTGTTCCACATGCGAGAGACTCAGTGTCAGGACTTCATACTCAAGACGTCATACTTTTTCCGCATGTCCCATCCTATGAGTACGGTAGTTGCTTCTAAGTCTTTCATCTCCTTGAGAATAACTGGCATTGTAGTTGCCGACTGTCCCGTGTGATCTCCTCCTATCTCTTGCACAGCCACAGTAGCAAATCGAGTGACAGTGAAAAGTGGGCCGTCGCTCGAAATCAAGTTAGCAGTTGGCATCTTATGCATTATATCTAATGTGCGTGCGTGGGCCGATCCCAACGCCCGCCAGCAATATCCTCATCGACACCCCGGTGTCCACGTGGCTGCACTTCTGCTAGTAGTTACAAAGGTTATCCCTTATTGATCTGAACGATTTTGATCATCTGTATAAATTCAGCACGTGCTGACATGATTTCGATTTTTTGCACGTAAAGTAATACATATTCGAACTTTATTCGAATAACAATAACAATAATTTCACATCTTCATTCTCATTATCTTTCAGATCATTGTGGGACAACTTTGTATTGTAATTTTATTTGAGTGTGGACCTGACATCTTACAGGAATGGGTCTCCCGGCTTTACTTCCATTCCGAAGGAAGACGCGTGTACGAATTTCTTATGTTAAAAAAATTTCTGACTTGAACCAGTGATCACGGGAATAGTAGCTCGACGCGCTAAGCACTTCGCCATCCGGTTCTTTCTTGAAAAGCGGGATTTCCTGGACTTTTCGTTAAATATTTATTTAATCAGCCTGTTGCACTAGACGGAAAAAATAAGCGATTTTCTCCGCTACCTTACGATTCGGAGCTTTTTAGGAACGAGAATTCGTATCGGGTCTCTGGAGGGGTTGATTACAGTAAGATGCCAGCCGTCGCCAAGTTTGCTTTTCGGCTCGCTCGGTTCGCCGTCAAGCCATGCAAGACATTTTCCTTTATTGTGGCGCCCTATCTTCGATTCACTCTGCTGCTCTGAGTTTCTTTCTCAAAATTAGCGTTCTCTACAAAGTTGGTTCGTCTGACTATCAGGAAAGTTGTCAAGAAAGTTTGTCCGCTCGCTGGACTTGTTTCTTTTGTGTAGGGTGGCACCACACAAATATCTTTCTATTTATGACGATGAGGTATTACTACGGTATGATAAGACATTTTTTTTTGTATTCATCGTAGTGCCTAATGCACTACAGGATTACTGCACCCTCGTGTCTCAATGGAGATATCTGAGGGGCAGGGAAGGGAAGGGGAATGGCAGCTGGAATAACTAGGCTGCAGGATCCACCCCTAAGCTCTGGACTCCCTAATGAAAGCTCAGGGGTGACGCCAGTACCCCAGGCTAACGAATAAACGAAAGCCTGTGCCGGGAATCGAACCCGGGAGCTAAATCCTGCCTGTCGTCGTTTATCCTTGGTGCGCACCAAGCAGACACATTTGATGTTAAGGCTCATGCTTGTCGTTATTTGTGTCTTTAAATTTTTTACAAGTCATTAAACTTGTAGATATCTCTTGAACGCGAGCTCTTCTATTGGTTGGAATTTATATGGTTTATTTTTTACATGTCGTTATGCGAAATTGATTTAACTTTTTTATTTTTACGACTCCATGGAAGAACAATAAATAATTGTCAGAGTTGAAGCCATGCTATGAATGCTGCCTTTTCTCTGAACGAGGAAATGAGAGATTTTTTTTGGAATTATTTCTTAGCCTCTTATGGTTTCAGAGATGCGTTCATGTACGACTCGTCGCTGTTTTCAATACCATCGGTTTCAATGCTGACTGCGGTGTGGGCGGTCCCTGGTTCTGATTTCGGGTTATTGGTAAAAATGTTCCCCTCAGAAACTACTATATCAGCACGAGGGATACAAAAAATTTTGTAGCGCTATCAACAGTGATTGATATAAATTTGTTTCTTCTGCTAGTGGTATACATGAGTTATAACTTGACATTTTCCTTCAATAATTTAACATGTTACACAACAATTTCGTTCATACAGACATTGTATTATATTTTGTGAAGGGCTATTTGTACTTTGAGTCTCGCCAACTCAGCCGTTTCCATCCCCAGTCTGTCCTGGCTTTTATGGTTGTTCTTTAATTTAGCATTTGTTGATTGCATATTTACACCTAGCTCTTAATAACAAAAACCCCCATTTATCCACATCTAACACCCATTTATTTGGCGAAGTTTACCAAGTTTGTTTAAATGCACATCTCTTAATAACGAAAACAGTGACTTTTGTATGTCATTACAAGCGAAATATCGCTACCAAATGTATGACATCGCCGCTTTCGAACCGCTTGCAAACAATTTGCACGTGAAAAGGTCAAAAATGGCCACCCTTACCGCAAGAGTGCGCCACCAAGCGGCAACAAACGCAAGCCACCGCAAGCAATATTGCAGCAAAGCACTCGGTAATTGGTGCACCAGACTGTGTAGCGAGGAAACCGCGAGCTGTTTCCTGCCTGGCGTTTGCCCTACCTCGAAGCTCATTCTCGGGTCACCTAGCAATAACATCGTGCAGACTCGCTTTGGCAATATTGTGTGGCAATGAGGTTGGTGGGGGCTAAGGGGGCTACCAGCCTATCTTTTCCGTTTGTAATTTGTCTACGCTCGTTTAGCTCGACTTTCCCCCACCACCACCAAACCAACCAACGCACTAGTTTCACTCACCCATTCCTCGTTTTCTATCCGCGACCACAAATTAACTGACATTTCTATGCACCAAAGAATGTGAATGGTTAGAGCTCTGTGCATACCTCAGTCATACCTGTATTATGGCTGCAATAAAGTTGGCGGTTGTCTTACGACCCGGGTGGAGTTTTTTATTTTTAATTTCACCGTAGCGCCTAGTGCACTACAGGACTACTGCACCCTCGTTCGATTGGTCGAGAGACTGATTCGTGGCGCAACGTTCTCTGGCTCGAAACTAAGCGCCGACTTTTTTAAAAAACTTTCTATTAAGATGACTTGAGCGTTGATTGTTTTTCTTTCCCTGGACATCATTGCCGCCCTTTTAAACCACCTTGCTCACGTCCTAGAGACTTTAAATTTTAGAATCTGGTAGACCTCGCGGAACATTTGAATCTATCAAAATTTCATGTTGTTCTTTGAATCCTGGAAAAACGTATTAATTATTTTAGTTGAAAGCGAGAAAGCGCACATTTCGGATTTTAGTATTTTCATATTTTGGTTTGCCTAAACAAAGCCTATGCCAGTCGGCTTCTAACCCGGCCTACATCCATGGCCCTGTCCACCCCCGCAGGCCACGTCGGCATTTTCTGTGACCAAAAACTGCTGGGGTGATTAACAGCACCACCATTAACGGAACACAATGGCGGGCGGCCGAAGCTTGTGTTCGCGTTCCCGTGTAAACATGGCCACGTCGACCGTAAATTGCACGTTATCACTAATTGTTTAATCCCCTTAATGAGGTGATGCTAATCTTTCAACCCTGACAGGCACCCACCTATGCATCCAACGCCTTCTGACATTATGACGTAGTGAGTACTTATGCGACGATTCAATATTGCGGTATTGTGACGTCAGGGGGCATGGAATTAGGCGTTCATTAGTTTTGCGGAAGGCGACTTGACACGTGACGTTACTTTTCACGTCAAATGACGTCATACGTCAGAAATAAGAGAAGCCTCTATTAAATAAATTAACTATTTAACTAAATATAAAATCAGTGGAATTGAATTCCGATATCGATAAACATCTATAAAAAAAATTGGTCTACTCTGTAGTTCAGGGTTCTATTTTTCGTTCCTAAATTTCGAAATTCAGTCGCAATTATTTAAATTACAAAAAAATGTACATACACCAGGTATATTTGATGAGGCGGAATACGGGATCGAATAAGCGTCAACTGATTAGCCGTCTAGCCCAGTCGGTAATGCTTCCGACTGCGGTGCGGATGGTCCCGGGTTCGATTCCCGATTGAGGCTCTCGTTTATTCCACGAGCCGCGGTACTGGTGTCACCCCTGAGCTTCCATTAGGGAGTCCAGAGCTTAGGGGTGGATCCTGCAGCCTGGCTATGCAGGCTGCCATTCCCCTTTCCTTCCCTTCCCTGCCCCTCACATATCGCCATAGAGACACGAGGGTACATTAATTAAAAAAAAAGAAAAAAGAAGAGGAGTGATTTAAAAAATATTTTTTATTTTTTAAATCATTCCTCCTCCTTCTCAGGCCGGGAATCGAACCAGGGGCGTCGCCTTTGACATTTCTCGTGTGACGAAGCATGCACTTGGCCGACCAGAAGTTCTCACATGTGAAACAAATGTTTGATTGGGACTGGTCAAATTCGTTTACAGCAAAGCTGCTGTGATCTTTTAAATGCCGAAGTATTTTCACTGAGCATCGGTTGTTATTTGATTAACTGATTGCTGGTGTTCTTTTTTATATGATACGTACAATAGCCGCCAGTAGAACCTGCGCCACCTATCGAGATAAAAGTGAAAACGTTTTTTAGCAAGTGTCGGTGAATTGGTATACTCGAGTATGTGCTCTAGTTTAAAGTGCAAACCTTTTCAGCGATGGCCTATAAATGACGCTCGAATAAAACAGAATGTTTTTTTTGTTTCCGTCCGTCCTCATGGGACGCACACGCCGCCAGGGTCGACCTGGTAATTTGGCCTAGTCTAAGCTTCTGACCTAGATAGGGATTTTTAACGTGTACCTGACAACGTACAGGCACGGGTCTTACTTCCATTCCGAAAAATTCGGGAGGTATCGGCTGGGATCGAAACGCGATCACGGGAATAGAAGGTGAGAACATTGCCGCTAGACTACCGAGACCTCCTAATAAAACAGAATGGCTTACGTATTCCTTGTACGCAATATTTCACGAAATGCTAGAAATACTGGTAATTGGATTGCTCCGTATTTCCTTCCAGCACCCCTAGGTGGTGGTGACTAACAAATCAGTGAGAACTGAATTGACTCTCACTTGCCAAAGGAATAGCTGTACCCCGCCCATCCCTCTTCCCACCCAGACCCCCCCTCCTTTATTCTAGTCCCTAGCTGTCACCTTTTATGAGTTTTGATGGGCCGCCCGGACACAATTTAGCGACGACGCGGTCGCGCATGTAACGACTTGTTCGCCCGTTATGTTGTACTGGCCATTACATGGGTAACCAGTCGCTAGGCAGTTAACTGCGCGGGCCGTTCCGAAAAGGTGGTTCCAACATTTTATGTGTCGTTATCTGATGGGTTGGTATCCAGTGGAAACGATTTCGCGTACGTCTGTAAATTAATTAAATTATTGGCCCAATTTAATCAGTTAGAACAAATGCTAAATGTTAATAGCTGAGTAAATCTATAGCTACTTATTGTTTTATTAAACTAGTTGATTAGTTAGTCCTCTAGTTAGAAATAAGTAGTCTGGAATTCCCGCCATTTGTGCGGCGATCCCTGGTTCGATTAACGGCTCGGGCTTTCGTTATTTGATCTCGAGGTACTGGCGAGAATGTGCCCCTCTATATTTGTTTTTCGAGGCGATTAGAAGGGTACAGAATCTCATACAGTCAATAATAATACAAATAATATTAAATAAGCTAGTGCGTCACTTAGTTGGGGCATTCAAACAAAATTTAATAAAATTAACTTTTTGAATTAGTTTTTATAGTTACCGCAAGGAATCTGCCGAAACACACTTCTGAAAAGTGTAGAATTATCGGAACATTTTCATTCTGATGTTTTATTTTTCTGGTACATTCTCATCAGGATCGTTTTCTTAGAATTACCTAAAAATGTGTTGGTTGAATTGCAGGTAGAATGGTTTTTCCCAGTGGCACTCAAAATGTTGAAGTGTACTTGATCTCCTACATGTGGACATATCCTAACTTCCTAGCGGAGGACAAAGTCCATGCATTAATTGGATGGATGTTGTCAGGGATGGCTCAGATTTGAACTTGCAACAACTGCGGAAGGCTGTACTCGATCGGCAACATTGGTTAGCTTTTATCTCTTGGGTCACCAAGGGTCGAAAACGACTCGACATCACCTAATGCACACTCTCATATCCTACAAAACCAAGGTAACAAAATTACTTCTTTGCCAGTCTATAGCATGCACTCGTAAAAATTGTATGCACAAGCGTGTTGAGAGTTCATAGCAGATTCGGCACGTGCCTCACATACACTTTTCGATATTTTGTAACTAAGTGCCTGTGCACATCATATCGGTATACTGTACACACAGCGTAGATGGTGGCCTAAGTGCGCTGCTAATTAAAAATGTGGAGCTTTTGTTTGCGTTTCCGCGCTCGGGCCATTTAGTGCGGACGTGGCGATGAGCACGGTCGAGGGGGAAAAGTTTGACATTTTTACTATTTTAGAAGACCCCCATCCCCTATTAAATTAAATGCTAGCACAACGGTGTCATGGGACGAATCTTATCCTTGGATAGCGCCAGTACCTCTGACAGACATTGGAAGATATTTTTTTAAAACTGTTATTTTTATTTATTTTTTATTTTTTTTAATCACTGTAGTGCTAATCACTACAGGATTACTACCCCTCGTGTCGCTATGTGAGGAACAGGGAATGAGAGCTGGTATAGCCAGGCTGCAGGATCCACCCCTAAGCTCTGGACTCCCTAGTGGAAGCGCAGGGGTGACACCAGTACCCCAGGATCGAATTCACGAGGCTTATAAATGAGACTTAGCAATGTATTCGTCTTTTCTAAGCCCCCAGAAGGGCGACCTGGTAATTTTTGATAGCCTGGGCTTGTTTTGTTACCTAAGTAGGGATTTTAAACGTGTTACTGGTATCGTACATGCACGGGTCCCACGGCTTTGCTTTCATTACGAAGGAAGTAGCGTGTATTAATTCTCTCTCGCTTGAAAAATTTCGACTGTCTCTACCGGGAATTGAACCCGCGTAACGTGCATAGTTGTTCGACGCGCTATTCACTATCCATACTATACTTCAAAGTAGAATATCTTGAGTACTTGACTTCAATACATTAAGGGAGTAAAAGGTCTATTGTCTTTTTCGCGAGCTTTCGCATGCACATGGTCTCAAAACAGGGTTATAATATGAAGGTGGTGTGCCAAAAATCCCGATCGGTTCGCTCCTTGTTTTATTTACTGGGATGGATTTAAGCCTTGCATCATAATTTAATAATTCGCAATGCATTTCCAACGTATTTCACCCATATTGATCATGACGAATTTATCCCTGGCACTGTGTGTGCGATTCTCTGAAGGCTGAATGTCACGCAATCGGCGCCATTCGACAAAATCTATTGGTTCTTGTATCTGCTGTGGCCGATAGATGGCGCCTCACAATATAGCTGTACCAGCTTGGGCATTTATTACTAGGTGGCGCACATTTCGTCATTTCGGCGATGTATTTCGGTGGTCCTTAAAGTGATTACGGTTGTCTTAAGGTAGTCTTTAAGATTGTCTTTTATAAATCAGCGCTAATCACTTCAGGATTACTACCTCTCGTATCGTTAAGGTGATATGCGAGGGGCAGGGAAGGGAGGGGAATGGGAATGGCAGCTAGTATAGCCAGGCTGCCGATGATCCACCCCCCAAAGCTCTGGACTCCCTAATGGAAGCTCAGGGGTGACGCCAGTACCCCAGGATCGAATAAACGAGAACCTGCTAGGGGAATCGAACCCGGGACTGTCCGCTCCTTATGATGTTGCCACACCAACTTAGCCATCGGTATGTACAATAGGCTTATCTACTTTTTTTTTTTTTTTTTTAAATTCACCGTAGCGCCTAGTGCACTACAGGAATACTGCACCCTCGTGTCTCTATGGA
>JAUJYS010005948.1:0-10672 GCA_033995665.1 Melogona broelemanni | reverse complement strand
TCCGATCTTTTTTTCTGCAAAACAAAGAGACGTTTTCCCGCTATTCAGACTTAACCATTACATCTCCCTTTTCGCCATTCTCCTAAGAAATTCCTTAGTTGACCCTGGAGATACGGAAAAACGCCCACGTCACCCGATACAGTCTTTTAACGCTCGCGCTGATTTATGATTGACGTCTCGCCGGCGTCTATCTCCTCAAATACGGCACACATTTTTCATTGAAGCGCGCGTTCGTAATGTACATCATGGGAAGGAGAAGGAGAGAGTGAGAGTCTCGTCTGTCCACCGAATGCACACACATCCCAATCCAATTCAAAACGTAGAATAGTTTTCCGCGATAGAGTCCAGCAGAGATCGAGTCCTACCACACACAACTCCACCGAACCGGCGTTTCGCGTGACTCTGGGAGGAGGGAAAAACGAATTGTTATTGAAGCACGACTGTACAAATGTGGGACGCGCTTTACAGTTAAGGTGGTGACTATTCGTTGCTGGAACTATTTTTCAAAATTTAAAATCGCGCGGTTTTACTGGGTGCGAAACTTTGGATTTCTTTCAAGTTGTACGATATTTGCAATAACTCAAACTGAACTTAGGCTTTTAATTGCCTAATATTTTTGCGAAAATTGTGACGAAAATTTTAACTGAAATTGGACTTTTTCCTGCTGAATCAAACAATCAGTTCAAACTGTCCCAAACTGCTTCAACTTCCTAGCGAAACGCATTTTTCTTCTTCAAAATTAAAATATTTGAATAAACTTAATTTTGACAATGTAATTTTAAGAAATTAATCTATTCAACGAAATGTAAAGCCACTACTAATGATGTGATAATTTTTTTCGGGTGGAAAAAATGGACATGTGACGTTTAATTATTTCGGAACATTTCATCGATTCGGTATATCGAAAAGTTTCGAGCGTGGTGCGTCAATAATTATTTGACTACAGGCCGACAAGATGATGGTGTCTCATCGAAAACTTCTCGGTTTTTATTACGCGATTTTCCTCTGCGTCGCAGTGTTGGCGACATTAACGGCTGACCCTGTGGCGGCGGGTCATCCTTTGAAGGATGTGGACGCCGGCGACTTCGAGACCCTGTTCAACGTCAAGCCGGACTGGTCGCATCATGGTCAGGCGACACGTTCCGGACCCGGCCCGGCGGACAAGTCCAAGGTGGACGTCCTCGGTGAGGTACTCAAAAAGCGGGTGACCCTGCTGCGGTCGGCGCCAAACAAGCAGGTGGATCTGGTGTTCCTGGTGGACAGCTCGGCCAGCGTGGGCGTGGACAACTTCTACAACGAGTTGAAATTTGTGAAGAAGCTGCTGGCCGACTTCACGGTGAGCCTGCAGCGGACGCGCGTGGCCGTGGTCACCTTTTCGTCGCGCAAGCGTGTCATCGTCAACTTTGATCACCTGACCAACGCCAGCGCTACCAATCATAAGTGCCGGCTCTTGGAGGATCAACTGCCGGCCATCACCTATTCGGGGGGTGGCACGTATACTTTGGGGGCCGTCTTGGAGGCACAGGTAGGCGAAATCAAATTTTGCCCTTCACATTATTGCCTTATCACCTTACATTAGATTTATTGAAGATATGATTTTCGTCTTATGAGCTTATCGAATGGCGAAACTGCTTGTTTAATAAGGATAATGATAAATGAGATAAATGAACAAGTTTATAATTTTTTGAAATAAAAATTTGTGCAATTTTTTTTTTACTGTTAGTGTTACTCTGTTTATCAAGAAATTATCCTAGAAACCATTACATCAAATTCCGAAATGTTTCTCTGCACCATACGTTTTTTATCAATCATTACTGATTCGTAACGTGCTACATATGTTTTCTTTATGTTCATACTAGACTCTTTTGCTTTTTAATTTTAATATCCCAATTAAAATTTTAAAATATCGTAAATATCATCATTTTAAAAGTATGCTTTACCAATTAATTTTCGTTTTTCCAATCGTGATAATCTAGTTTATATCCTATTGCAAATCCTTTTGAAATGCAGAATATATTTTTGTAATCTAAATTAATCGTCAAGCCAAATGGATGCGCATAGGACAATGGAACTCATTTATTGGGTTTAAAAACTGCGCTTGTGTTAAAGTAAATTATCTGCGCTAACCAACCGTGCCTCGTGCAAAATGCAACGCCGGCAGCGTGCACTCAGGAAGGCGTTTTTGAAGCGCAGCGGCGTCGAACCTCTTTTAATTTTTTTTTCGTCTCCCCCACTAGGATCTTACTTCCACCCCCTAGAGCACAATCTTGAGGCGCCATCCCCCCCTCCAATCCTCCCACGCCAATACTCCATCGCCCCGGACAAGGCTCCCAAATTTATGCTGGGATGAATTGGAATGCGTGTTATGACGCCTCCTGTCAAAATATCCGTCTGAGAATTCTGACATCGAGCTAATTCTGGCGTCTTTCTGACTATATAGTGTTTCTACCATGTACTAGTATTGCGTGCTAGCGGGTTTTGGAGGAGCGTTTTACCATTGAGGCGTCGTAGGAGTCATTTGCACCCGAAATCAATTAATTCACAAGATCATGACATAGAAAATTGTTTTTAGCTTTTAATTTTTCATTAACATTTTACCGGACACCTGTGGTTTATTCCCAAAGGAAGGTTTTTCAAAAGAAAAATGAAAATAAAATCTCAATATAGTCAAAATTGAATTTTTTTTATAAGTATATTTTAAATAAAGGTACTTAAAGTGAAGATAATAGGTCGATTTCGTTTTTATAATTGTTTTTGAAAATGAAAAGAAAACCATTTGCAAAATTGAATATGTTTTCGCTGATAATTATTAGCAATTACACACTTATAAACCGTAAACAAACGGGTGTTCAAATTTACGTTTACAAATAACAATAATTAAATACCTATCTTTTCGTGGGTTGCGCAATCGGTAGTGTTATTAGTCAGTTCAAGGAGCAATTATTCTTTGGGTCAGGAAAGCTGCAAATTCAATAAACAAACATGACCTCTGAACCAACCTCTTCCCCGTTATGATCGGTGGCCCATGCAGTATCACATTTTGGTAAACCATATTGAGGCCCGTGTGACCCACTTATAACTAATCAAGTCCTCTGAAATTGATGATCAAACACATTTTTGTTGTGGACAGGAAAATGGGTCACATAGTGACCACGCGTTTGTTTCACATGTGCGTTTTGTATCTGAAAGCAAACCAAATACAGGATATGACCATAAGATTGATTTTTTTTTAAATCATAGATTTTTTTTTACTGTAAATAGAAACATTACAGACATGTATCTGTTCATTAATTTATTTATGTAATTGAACTTTTTAAAAAGTCCCGAAATACAAATGCTTTATTTTCGTAATAGACAATTTTATTTTATTTTAATCAATGTACATTCCTTTAATTTCAAATTGTATTGTTTCAGAGTATCTTGAAGAATGCTCGCCCGCACGCATCAAAAGCTGTATTCTTGGTGACCGACGGCTATTCCAATGGGGGCGACCCGCGTCCGGCCGCCAAACGGTTACGCGATGCCGGGGTGGAACTGTTTACCTTCGGCATCAAGAACGGCAACGTCCGGGAACTGTGGGATATGGCATCGCCCCCGCAGCAGGAGCACAGCTACATTCTGGACTCGTTCGAAGAGTTCGAGGCGCTGGCCCGGCGAGCGCTACACGAAGGCACGGAACAGAAATTCAGAGATCATGCATGTGATCAGTGATTAAAAAAAATTAAAGTACGGATTAGATAAATTAATAAAATAAAGGGGAGATAGTTAAGACGCTTTTGACAGGTTAAAAGTGTCTCTCGACTTTATTTTACTATTTTATTTTAAAGTGTATGTTTATTTGTCGTTCAAAAATGTTAATGCGCATGTTATGATTCGAATTCTGCCAATGTAGAATATGAGCTCATCACGTAACATTGCCTAGGCCTGGAATAGTACAGCGTCGGAAGTTAGCAGAAATAATATCAATCAAAATTTCGAAAATTGAGACCAAGTGCCAAACATCTAGGGCACTGGGTGCTGAAAATCTGATCTTCTATGACCAAAGTTCGGCTATTTGGCATGGGAGCGGGAAAATGATTAATTGAAGACAAAAAAAATGTTGAAACAAATGTTTTAATGTGAGAGTGGGCCGTTCAGTGATTAATTATTGTCCAATCGGTGACATCTGTTAATTCGTATAATTTTATTATAATTTTAAAATCAGCTGCCATTGAGGTTTATTCAATAAATGCTATACAGGTAATTTTTGTTAAAACGAGTATAACTTAAAAAAAAACATGGGAAGCATGTATTCTCAAAAATACCTAAATTCCTTTTTATTTATTTTCAGATTTGCATATCGGAAGTTATCAACCGGAAGAGGGCGCCATGTGTTCGCGCCTGTGCGAAACGAAGGAGAACTGCTGCGATTCAAATGCCAACTGTACGTGCGGAATCCACAGCGGCCATTACGCGTGCCATTGCCGCGACGGATATTACGGAACCGGACTTCAAGGCGACTGCAAACGTATTTACAAAATGGTCTTTTTTGTCCTTTGTTGCTCGAATCTTCTTTGTATTCTATTTGTTATGATGCTTTACAAATGAGGTGATTTAATTGATAATTTTGTTTTTAGCCTGCCCTTCTGGAACTTATTTGGCGCCCAACGGACCAACCGATGTCAATGCCTGCAAACCCTGTCCAGACAGCAACCATTTTTCAGATCCTGGCAGTAGTTCGCCCGAAGAGTGCGTCTGCCGGAAGGGCTACAAGAGTAATAATAATTCTGAATGTGTAGGTACGAACATTGGTTTATTATTTTATGGAAAAAAGTATCCATCATGAGAGCTAACTATCTGGAAATATGCAATACATTATTAATTACATTTTAATACAAAATCAATATTATTTTCTGTGTAGGTGAACATTATAAATAGTTTTAAAAAAATATTTTACTGTTTATTGGCTTTTTTAAAAATCAATTTATTTTGAATGGAAAAAGTACCATCAAAATAAACCATCTATTTGTCCGGAAAAATATATATGTATACCGTCTTTTAGTTTTAAAAATCAAACCTGATTAGTATATATGTTGGCAAAAAGACGTTTTGCTAATTGCTCAAATACTGTCATTTTTATTTTATTTTTGGTTGAGAACGGTTTTTAATTTAGAATTTTTTGTCTTTCCTTTGACGTGCTTCTCTAGTTATTGAGTGTCCAAAATTGGAGCCACCTTCCAACGGGCATTTCGTCAAGAACGCCTGCAGCAGCGTTTTCAACGCCGCCTGCGGCATCCGATGCAACCCCGGGTACCGGATAGCCGGAAGTAGCATACGGCTGTGCAGCGAAGATGGCGTGTGGACCGGGGAACCACCTATATGCATCAGTGAGCGCCACACAATCACAATCACAATATCACAATGGACTTCATCACATTAATTATTTACTTATCAATTCAGAAATTTACTTTCCCATTAAAAGTATTTTTAATGTGGCTCTCTGTTTTAATATTCCAAGTCAAATCCTGTGCGATCATGAAGCAACCCCGCCACGGTATGATGGAATGCAGCAACCCGGAGCCCCTCTTCGAGACCCACTGCAATTTCACCTGCGAGGAGGGGTTCGCCTTGGTCGGCTCTAAGACGCGAACCTGTCTGGCTATCGCATCGTGGGACGGCCTGCCCAGTCATTGCAGACGTGAGTCACGTCACACTCTGCACTGCCCAGTAAAATTAATCCAGAGTCGAATTCCTAACCTTAAACGCCTCTCATTTTTTTGTTGTAATATTTCAGCCGTGACTTGTCCACAGCTGGCCGAAATTCCCCACGGAAAATGGTCGCCAGCCAAGTGCGCCACCCACAAGTCTCAATACGCCGATTTGTGCGAGGTGATCTGCGGTGACGGGTTCACGTTGGACGGGCCGGACAAGCGGCAGTGTATTGGTCAGGGCGTTTGGAGCTTGGCCGACCGCAAACAGAAATGCATAGGCGAGTATAACGCAGAAATTATTTTAATTTTTCTGGGTTCATACTCATTTGGAAAGTCAGGGAAATAAATTAAAATTAAAAACGGATAATCGCCAAAAAGTGAAGGAAAATCGGGGAAAACTCATAACAAAATTGAAATAATTTTTATTATTTTTTTTTTTACATTTTTGTTTATGGAATTGGAATTGAAATAAAAATTGTGCGTCATGCGTTATTATTTCTAGCCTCGCAAAATTTAGATAAACAGTATTGTTTCGTTAGTTATACTGTGCTACACGTCAAACCCAGTCTGAACATTATTTCTCAATATTTTCAAACGTAAGAAATTAATAAGATTGTGGTAACTACATTCTGCAAAATTTAGAGGAAAGATTACTTCAGCAAAACCAACTCTTTATGATTAAGAAAAATGCTTTGATTGTAATTTGTTTGACAAAAGTCTGTGGGAAATTTCGATCTTATTCAAGGAAAATCGGGGAAAGTCAGTGAAGCTTATTTTTAGTTTTCAGTATGAACCCTATTTTTCAAAAATCCATACCATGATTTTCAAAAAATAAACAATAAATATTTTTGTTCTTAGACACTGCGCCGCCGAACATGACCTGCCCGGACGACCTCACCGTTTTGGCGGACGAGAACGAGAAAACGGCGCTGGTGAACTGGACTCATCCGGAAGTGCGGGACAACACGGACGAGGAGCCGAGCGTGGTGACTGTGCCGGCGGTCAGCCTGCCCATGAAATTTCCGATCGGAACGTCGCTCATCACCTACGTGGCGCACGACAAGTTGAAGAACCACGCCGAGTGCACCTTCAACATCACCGTCATAGGTAGGAGAATTACCGAGACATCAGTAACACGATGACGCGACACCATGACGTGACATAAATGATTGACAAGAATGAAATGGTGTTTCCCAGCCTGTCTGTTGAAATGATGATCAGTATGAACCCTGTCTCGTTTTTCGCCATATGCCATTGTATGTGTAATGATAATTTGATAAATCCTACATCCCTTCGAATTGGACAGATAACCAGCCGCCCACGGTGGACCGTTGCGTGTCGCCGCCTATTTTCCTGTCCCACAACAAATCGGTTGAATTGGAATGGGAGGAGCCGCTGTTCTCGGACAATTCGGGCGTTCCAGTCACTGTTGAACGTTCGCACACGTCTCCTGCCACCTTTTCGTACGGCGAGGCTGTGGTCAATTACACGGCGTGGGATGAGGCCGGCAACAACAGCACATGTGCCATCACCATCACAGTCCAACGTGAGTGATGATGATATATATGTTATAATATACATGTATGTGAGATTTGCTATATTCCTGACTTTGTTGCATGCTTGAAGTCGTTTGAATTATTTTCCCGCTCAATTAGCTCACGCCTGCAACGTTCCGATGGATCCGATCCACGGTCACGCGAACTGTTCCGAAATTGGAGCCGGAGTTCTGTGCTCTCTTACCTGCGAAGAAGGCTACGCGTTCGCGTTCAGACCAAAGAGCACTTATTTCTGCGCCTACGATGGAGTTTGGACGCCCTCCTCAGCACTGCCTTTCCCCGAGTGCTCTGGTTTGATTTCCTAAATTCATATTGAATTTATTTTTGTCATTAATATTTTTAATTTTTTTTATTGTCATTTTTACTAATCATTTTATTTTTTATTTTCAGTGACAGCATTGCCATCGGATGTGCTTCAAAATGGAGTGATTACGTTGCAGTCCGACGACATTCCTTGCGAAGATATTTTCTTTTTGCATCAAGTGGAAAATAAATTTCAGAGGAAAATATCCAATAAAGTAAGCGAGCTTTTTATGCATTTGTTTTGACCAGTTCACTAGCTTTTGCAGTTTTTAATTGTAAATGAAATAATTAGGATGATACATAATCATGATTCCTGGATGTCGCTGCCTGCCACCTACATAAATTCTTGGAAACGAATTAAATAATATTTTTTCTTTGCACAGGTCAACGAATATTGCGTGAACGATGTCGATTGCGACGTCACCTATGTCTCTGCCGCTTGCGAACAATTCATGTCTGGTTAGATACACTCGTAGCATATACAGGGTGTGTAACACTCTTATAATCGCACATAGTTTATTATAATTAAATTATAACGTATTTTTCGTGTGGCAGAAACGGAAGAAGAGAGCAACTACATTCTGCGGAGGCGCCGCAGACTAGTATCGACGGAGAAGGCAACCAGCATAGCATTTGTGGCCAAATCGGACCCTGCCCATGCCAACAGCAAAAAAATTCACCTGAAATTTCAAATTATTGGTGAGTCATAGTCAGGCGGCGAATATAGATTTTTTACACGAGTTTCGGCCTAATTTAAATAAAAATGTAATGATTTTATGGTTTTGTTGTTAGGATCGGCAAAAGCTGCACCGGGAAACCATAGCGTAAGTGCCCACGGGCTCGGCGCGACCGTATCAGATGCGATGCAGCGGCTGAGGACGGCGGCCGAAATGGGCGAACTCGATCTGCATATGGGACAGCGATTCTTGACTTACAGCGGGATGAAACTGATGGCAGGACCGAGTTTCGTGTGCGAACCTGGTAGCATATTGCAAGACGAAAAATGCGGTAAGAAATTTGAAATATCTCCTTGGTAGTAATTTTTTATACGAGCTGGGAATCGAACCTGAGTTCGCTGCCTGATAGGCGGATGCTATACCACTGAGCTATCGTGACTGCACTTAAGAAATTTGTTGGATATTTGGACACAACAGATATTTAACTTCCCACAAAATACCACAAAATTACTGAGTGATTGCTTCGTTACAGTCAAATGTCCGGTGGGAACGTTCTACAACGTGATCAGCGAAACTTGTCAACCGTGCTATAAGGGGTCTTACCAATTCGACGAAGGTCAGTTGTCCTGCTTGGTCTGTCCGGGAAACACGTCCACCAGTCACGGGAACTCCAAAAGTTCTGGCGAATGCAAAGGTGCGTGATCAATGGAATGAAACGATTGCAAAAATAAGAAAATGTATGCTAATTGATATGTCGAAACGGTTTGACAAGTTATTGAGACGTATGAGTATTTCACGAGTTATTTTGTAATTCCGCAGCCAAGTGTTTGCCCGGAACATTCTCTTTTGACGGACTGGAAATTTGTCAGACGTGTCCCAAAGGATTCTATCAGCAAGGATACGCCAACACCACCTGTGCCATGTGTCCCGGAAGCACGACAACTTGGCGACGCGGATCCAGAAGAGAGAACGAATGCAAGGGTTCGTCTTTTGAGTCGTTTTAAATTTTTAGAATATAAAATTGTTGTCTTGAGTCAATACATTCTACTTGTACTGTATTTCCACTGTATTTGGCCACTTTATTTATAAACAGTGCTGCCCCTGAAGTGGTGGCAATTACACATGGCAAGCCAATCAGGTGAAATGGGTGCCAAAAGCACAATGCACAGGCAAATGCACAGAAAACACAAAATGTTCAGTGTTGCCACTTAAGCAAATTATTTAAAGTATTTTGGAAAAAGTAATTTAATTTTTAAATAAATTGTAATTTTTTGATTTGTAAGAAATAACAAATAGTTATTTTATTAATGGGCGGCGCCTTGGTCTATTCAGATCTTTGTCCTCCCGGTCGCGTATCCGAAACTGGTTTGGTACCGTGCTACCCGTGTCCCTCGGGCTACTATCAACCGGATGCGGGGAAAAGGGTTTGTTTTCGCTGTCGAGACTCGTCGCCAACCAAACATATCGGATCCACATCTGAAGACGATTGTCTTAGTGAGTACCGGTAGGCTGCTAAAAAGGAGATCTGTTGCATGAAGCGTGTGCCAATTGAGCTGCGCTGTAACAAATAACTTAATTTTTATGAATTTACTCGTATTAATTGCGTTACCGCTAGTGTGTTTGTTTACTCGGTAGCTTTATTTTTTGCTTTTCTCGAATATGATAGGATGTTGATAGGTATTTTTTTTGTCGTTTATTGAACAGAAATAGAAAACGTTGTCCAGGAATTGTCTCGAGAGCTCCCGGTGCAAGAACTCGCGGTTAACGAATGTTTCTCGTTCCCTTGTTTGAACGGCGGCTCGTGCCGGCTTCTCTCCTTCGCCTACGTTTGCGATTGCCTGCCGGGGTTCACGGGTATGTCGCACCTTCACGGAATTCGTAATTGCAGTTTTAAATTGCATCTGTTATTTTTTATTTTATTACTTTTTTTTTATTAAAACTTAAATATTTTCGAACTTATATTTTCAATATTTTCTTTATTATAATGTAAACATTTTCGAAATTATATTTTTATTGTTTTCTTTATACATGTTATTTTATTATTAATTTAATCATCTTTATCATAAATTATATTTTTTTCTATTATATATCAACGTTTTTATGAATCAAAAGGTATGCATTGTGAGACTGAAATAAACGAGTGCGATAGTTCGCCGTGTCAAAATGGCGGTAAATGCGTGGATGGATTCAACTCCTACCTGTGTCATTGTTCTCCTGGCTACGACGGCAAGTACCTTTACAAATTACCATAAATCACTAGACTATATCATTTTATTGGTAAGATTTTCATTCATTAACACAGTTTCTAAAATCATACGTTCGTCAATCCATGTTTGTGTCAATATTTCTATTTAATGTCTTTTTTTTTGGCGCTAATTTAAATATTTTTTTCAGGTTTGACCTGCGAGACTGATGTTGACGAATGCATTTCACATCCCTGTCAGTA
>JAUJYS010005947.1:0-10674 GCA_033995665.1 Melogona broelemanni | reverse complement strand
CCCCTCACATATCTCCATAGAGACACGAGGGTGCAGTATTCCTGTAGTGCACTAGGCGCTACGGTGAATTTAAAAAACAAAAAACAATTTGTTTACACGGAATCCAGATTGGGTGGGTGTTGATATTCGTATTGGGCGAATTCCCTACCAGCCGAACCCACTCGATTCCGTTTACATTTTGCGTTCTCAGTTTTTTATCTCTGGGCTTTTACAGTACACGCACGTAGCGCGCGCTACCTTTTTCGATCTCCCAACCAAAATGCGCTCTCGATAAATATTGATTCGGTATCGAAACCGGAGCACACCGCGGCGTACGCAAGGCCCCGTTATTTTTGAAGATTCATTTTTTTGTGAGTGTGTGTGCGTAGGCGCTGGGATTAACGTACCGGTATCGTGCAGCATTGGTGGTGCCACCAATAACCAAACTATTCTCATGCCTGCTTAAACAGTTTACATTCTTTTTAGGATGCTGGCATAAAAGCAGGTGCAAAAAAAAAAGAAGGAAAAAAAAAATTGGTACACTGTGGATTTGATCCCAGGACATCTGAATCTAATAACTGATACCATTATTATTCCGCTATTTCAAACTTCTAGGAAATTAAAGATTGTTTTGAATGAAGGAACGGAAAACGTCCCGTTCCTTTTCTGAGGAACTTTCGAACGTAGTGATTATCTGCGGCCAACCTGTGGCCAACTGCTGGCGAAATGATGAAATACTTTTCTCGACAGTAAATGGAGAAAATAAAAATATTTCTCGTGTTGTCCGCCAGAGGGCGTTCGAGCACATCAGTTGGATTCAAACGAAATATCGAGTTCAAAGTTCCAGCTGTCGTCATCCTTTGATCGGAAATCCAATTGTATTTCATTCAGACGTGTTCATGATACGGTATTAACTGTCACAAATCGTAGATGGTGCGTTTGATAATTGGTTACCGCAGACTGCCCTTCCCCGCCTAGACACACCCCTCCCTAAACTCACACCTCCCCTATCCCGTGGTCCATCCGTACACTATACTCGATGGGAAAATATATATTTAATGGGCGTAGAAGGGACATTTATTGGTGTTAAAAGTCTGGGGCCATTCGCCCTGCATGTTCGGTGGCCGAAATATAATGTGCGCAGTTTCATTGTGTTCGTGCGGGTTCAAGCTTTCAAGGGGACCCCGATAGCAGTCGTTTAATTTCTTGTCCGGCCGCCAGGTTTTGGCCCCCTCTTCGTTGTCTTCTTGAGATACACGTTCGGTTTCTCGAGAAAGGAGGGTTAAGTCTGGCAACGTTAGTGTGTTGGACCAAAACGCCCGTGGCCCTGTGTTCAATTCCCGACCGAGACCTCCAGAAAATTTCAGTAATAAATTCTTGCACCAGCCTTTCTTTGGAATGGAAGCAATGTGTGATCCTTACCTGTATGTTGTCGAGTACACGTTAAAGATACGATACCTAGATATAATTAAGACGCAATTATCTGGGTCGACCCCTTGTGGGGGGAGGTGTTGCAAAAGTACGAGTCTGAGTAAAATTAATACTGGATTTGCATTCGAGCTTTTGCTTGGCGAGCAGAGATTAGCCGAGCAAACTTTTTCTTTTACGAACTTTTCAAGAAATCTGAGCAAAGAAAGCTTTCCGAGCAAGATTCTGACAACTTAAATCATCCAAAATAGTATCAATTTCTAGAGTTTGGATAAAATATATAGACAAACGATATTCATGACATATAATTCGAAAATCTGCTGCAAATACGTACAGAAACAAATATACATCGATATATCCGATTGTAGGCATGTCCCTCAACAATCTAGAAATACCCGAATATATCTGTCCAACCATATAAAAACACAACAGACCACAAGCATGAGCCTTAAAATCGCGCTGAACCGGGCATTTCATTTTCATCCATTTACACTTGAAAAGTTCGTCAAAGTTTGCTCGCCAAGCAAAGATTCGCCGAACAAATACTCTACTTGGCCTTAGCTGGCCATTTGACCTCCGGTGCTGCTTGTGTAATTGAAATATTGAATGGACGAACTTTGAACTCAACTATCCATTCCGAGTCTCCGGTGGATAACGGAGCACATGCTCCAGTTCGACAGGTTGCTCGGGGCGGGGTTGGCGCGTTCTGTATGAAGTCTGGATCCGTAGGGGTGGGGTGTGTAATGGAGTAAACCTGGTCGGGGATGAGGACTCCACCTCGGCCTACATCTTCTCACGCAGTCCCGTTGCCACCATTTTTTCTTCTTCTCTTTTATTGGCCTCCTCCCCACTACACCCAGTCTGGCGAATTAGAATACAAACCAGACCGTTTCTCTCCGCCGTACTACGCACATGTCCAACGAGGGTGGAGGCTCAAGTCGCCTCCTGAGACCCGGATGCCAGGTGACAGTTGGTAGTGCCCTCTAGTGGCGTTACGGTAATTTTACTGTTGCCTGTTGAGCGTTCTGCTGCGCTCCTAGCGGTTACGATTTCGATCACCGGATGTGTGGTAAAGTGTGCGCGCCACCTAGTGGTGGAATCATGCGCCGTGCGAAGTGGAATTTTAAATATATTTTGCGTCTAAATGTTAGTTTTTTTTTCTTCTCTGCACTTTTTTAAATTTCGATTCCATATGGGAACACAAATTAATTTTGATTCGGGAGAAAGTCAAGGTAAATTCGTTCAAATGTAGGAAATGTCGAAAGGGATTTCGTAAGAAAATTGAAATTTTATTTTTATGAATATTTGGACATGTGAAAAAAAATTGCGCACAGCGCGCTTTTAGCTTACTACTTTAATTTAAAATAAATTTGCCCTGCGCGCGTTCTTTTCTTGCCTTCTTACTTTCTTTCTTACTTTCTCCATTCATTCTTACTTTGGGCTATTTAAATTTTTTAAAGAGAAGATTATTCCAATAAAATCCGTTGATTTTGGGCTTGTATGCCCGGAAAACGAACTAAGAGTATAACTTTTGGTTAGAATCTTCCCTGCTCAAATGTCAAGAGTCAGTGGGTCTCTGGCTGATTTTACCTGCACTTTGTATTGTTATGTAACGCGGTCTAGCCTATAGCCCATTGAAATTCGATTTTCTTTCGGTTTTTGAGGGGATAACTCCTGTCTCGAAAATGTAAAAATTCAATCTAGCTACACTTGTCTCCCAAGAACCGTGCTTTTTTTTGCCTGTGTGGGAGTATATTCTTGTGTGGCCTTGTGGCCTTTCGTCCACATTTTGTGACGTAATTTCTTTTTGGTGGACCTGATTAACATGCGAACGTTTTTTAAGTAAAATTTGGCGACGCTGTTTTCTTGCCCAAAGTTTCGCCTAGACTTGGGTGAAAACGGTTATTTTACTTCGAATTTAATGTCGCATCCCGCCGGTTCTTTGGAGTCTTGGTGATTCTTAAACTTCAAATAACTCGTCGGGACAGTGTGGCCAGAATGAATCAATTCATTTAAAATTTCATTGAAAGAACGAAAGTACCAGTCGATTTGGAATCTGTATGAAATGTGGCAAAGTTTGGCAATCAAATAAATAAATGGTTATTTTACTATCAACTGTGTCCGCCACTGCGCAGAGCAAAAAAATATTCAAACACAATGTTTTTGTGTTCGTAGAAAAAAAAATAAACGTTTAGAAACGAGAAAAAAAAACAATAAATAAATAAACTTCTTCCTGTAACTGATGGATTAAATTAGCTCCACTATTTGACATTTACGGTTTCTACTAGATGCTATTTCCTTATTTTTTAAAATTACTTTAAAAAATAAACGGATCTTAAGATTTTGATATTTCTACAGGCTGGAGGAATTTAACTGTTTTTGATGGTGGCTTTTTTTAGCCACCTTCCTTGATACATAACGGACCCAGCGCCCTCTAGTGCCGTGCCACCAAAGGACGGGTGGGTTCTCTTTCCTCCTCCAACGGGTAGTGACCTGAGACCGAGGATAGTGGAGTTCCTTTGACCTGCGACGACCTTTTCGTTATTTGGCTGCCACCGCCGACTGATTTTTCTATTTCGGTGGATAATTTGCCACCGCCGTCGCCACCGCCCTCATCCTCTGGGGGTTCTGGCCCACGGCTCTCACGATGCAGGGAGATAAATCGAGATGTACCTGCCCTCCCCCTCTGCCCCGTTTCTACTACCCTTGCTATTGTGATTGGTGGCTACGGTTGGGTTGGGGTTAGCCTGACTGTATTATACTGCGACGGGGGCACCCAAATTGTGCGTACCTGAGACCAGTAAGGGAGATGGACGTGGTCCGAAATGTTGGAGCCTGTTTTTTCGTTTGGGAATTTAGACAAGGTTTCGTTAAATTTTTGATGTCGAAATTTAGATTTTTCACTATATTTTATGTATATTCTATGTTTTCGGTTGTTTTTAGTTGAGATTTTGAGTTATCCACGAATTACATAGGCGCAGCAGCTTCGCCAATATTAATGTTAAATTTATTACACAATGCCCCTCACATATTGCCATAGCAACACCAGGGGTACAAAATCTTCTGTAGTCATATCAACTGCTGTGCTTTTCAAGAAGATGAATCAAGTCTGACATGGTGACGTTTCTTCGATTTAAAAAAAAATTTCATTAGTCATAAAAGTGCTGAACCCCACCAAAATTAATGTCAATTAAATGAGGAATCAAGCAAAAGTCCAAGTTATCCCGGCAGATGGGGACTAAATGCACTGTCATAATTTTTTTGAATTTCACTAGATATTTAAAGAGGGGACAAAATTTGCTATTTCCATACTTTTATTTCATGAATTAAAAGATGTTTGAAATTTCGCCAAATTATTTTATGAGTGTTCTGTTTTCCGCCAAGATTTCGTGAGATTTCCTGTTAATTGTACTGGATTTATTAAATTTGACTGGATTAAAAAAAACACGTGTATATGTGACAGATTTTGAGACCCAGTCAGATACCCTCGAGAGTCGAGAGGATGTTATGAATTATGTGGCTGTTTAGTGTAGGAAACCCTCGGGGCTAGCCGTCGTCTGAGGTCAACCGGGGTTCCTTCCCCTCCCTTCCGAATTTTAACAGACTCGCTGTTGGTCCCCAACCCCACTTACCTGGCCCTCACGTGACAATAGGACCTGACCGATCTCTGAATAGAGTCTGGGTTCGCTCGACGCACCAGACGGGAAGTACGGGATGTGAACAAAATTATGATATTGTCTCTTGTGTGTGTATACCGGTACAAGCGAATGTCCGGTTATGCGACGCTGACTATTCATTCTGAGCTGGTGTTATGGGGGGCCTACCAACGTTTCCGTCTCAAAAGCCCACCAGAGGGCGACCTGGTAACTTTGGAATTTTACCTAGTCTAGGCTTCTGACCTAGGTAGGGATCGTCAACGTGTACAAACTCGCCGGAAAAGTCGGGGAAGTATAGAAAGTCTGAGAAAAATCGCTCCAAAATAGGAAATGTCTGGACGAAAGTCTGGAGTAAGTCTGATTAATAATTCAAATATTTATTTTTGAAGAAGAAATGTGAAAAAAATTACTGTCTAACCGCCCTATTTTTTATAATTTCAATAAAATTTGTACATTTTGTAGCCTAAGAAAAATAGATTTAATAAAAACAATAAAAGTAGATTAAAACTCAGGAGAAAATTATTTCAGATTCCAGTATTTTATTTTTATTTTTTTTTATTTCTAGTTGCAACAAATTTATTCAATGCAACGCTTTTTGTCTCCTGACCTCAACTCTGGGAGTCAGTTAGTTGACCAGGAGCCCAAAACAGTCAATTAGACATGTCCTCATCCGGTGTCCACTAATAATTCGCGCGCGTAATAATTTGGTTCACCTGAAAAAATCCGGAGGTCTTGGTCAGGAATTGAACTCGCGATCATTGGTGTAGACGTGTAGTAGGCCAAAGAGGCTAAACATTGTCCCGCGTGATTTCCGAATTTGTGTTACAGCAACTGTGTCCAATTTGGATTAGAAGTGGGCAGCTGGTCTTTTTTTCTATTAGTTGACGCGCTTTTAACACCTGTCTCCAGATGGCGCTCAACGTAGGTCAACTGTTAATTCCTGACCAATAGCGTTTTCTACCAAATGTTTGGTCTGAAAACGCGAACTTGATCACGGGTCCCGGTATCGAGACCTATCAAGCAGCCAGTCTCCAGGCCCCGTGCTGCCACATACAGCCTCCTTAGATCCCAGTGGATTCTGCTCTTTTTATCTGGAATACGTTTTATCACTTGAAACAGTGGTTCGTTTGAGGGCCCGGTGGGGTCTCAGGAGGCAACGCCCGTGCGAGCGACGGATCCAGGCTTAAGACCTGTCTGGAACTTCGAGACTGATTGATTTCTTCCATTGTCCCCCGCTACCCGTGTGTTTATGTATGAAGGAAGGAGGGAAGATGAGGTTGGGGGGGGGGGAACGTAATATGCAGTACGGCTATGCCATTGTTATTGCTGGGGACCACGGTACCCCGACATTTAAACGCTTTTGGAGGAGAAATTCTTAAAACCTGTCTTCTATATTTATACATAATCTGCGGCTGCAATGGGAGATATTGGTGTGGGGTTGTTTTGGGGGAGATATAGAGAAAATGGTATGTGCTTTCATTATTATTGGTGGGGTCCGACGTGTTCGTGGATGCGAAACGTATAGACAATTCAAAATATCGAATGATTTTCACGAAATTAAGAGAATGTCGAATGACGTTTAGAAAATTAAAAGTTATATCGAGTAGCTGTCACAAAATAAGAGCTCCTTACAAAAAATTAAAGAGTCTATCAAGAAATTAAAAATGTAAAATTCCTTTAGAAAAATTAAAATAATATCGAATAATATCTTGCAGGAATAAAAATAAAAGTTACTAAATAAAAAGGACACATTTTTCATTCATTCGATAGACGAAATTTCTGTGGATATCGTGTAAATTATTACATTTTTTTGTAAGCTATTATTATTTAATTAATTTATTCGATAGAAATTTCTTAGAAATATCAAATGAATTTTAGATAATAAATAATTAAAAATATCGAATAAGTTAATTGAAAGCATATCGAATGAAATACAACGAATACGGGTTTCTTACAGAACATGCCCAAGTCCATTAGCCATGAGGGGGCGCCACTAGTAATTCGTAATTTTGTTTAGTTACCAGCCTCAATGCTACCGTATTGGGTGCAACCTGCTAATTTTCTAATTTTAATTATAGAAATGAATAGACAATTATTCGCATCGGATACAGATTGTCCATTTTTGACGAGGAACTAGTCAGTCATGGTAGATTAGAAAGAGCTCCACCCTGCAGAGGAGGGCGCTCACCTCCTCAGAGATCCAGGGCCACCGCGACACCGGCTACAATTGTGTGTTCCTTCAGAATGGGACAGTTGTCCCGTACATACGGGGGACGCTTCCCGAAATATTTCCGTCCCTTCGTTGGTCCATTGACGCCACCTTTTCATAGACTTTTCTAACGGTTTTTCCTTCTTATTTATTTTAAATCGCCTGTGCATGGGAACCGAACCGGCAGGTATCTACTCACCGAAATGTATATTTATGCGTTCTCTCTCTTTATGTCGCCCAACCACATGTCATGGAGGGTACAGGGTAGCTATTGCGGGAATTTGTATCTATATTGTACAAAAGACTGTCTGCGATTCTATGCGTAGTTGCTACTGTACCGTTTTGAAAGTCTCGCTTTTTGTAATACTGAATGGATTGCAATTACAGTTTATGTAACCAGATGGCGTTTGTGTTTCGTCGGTTCTCCATTTGTGGAAACAAACTTAGGGCACACCTAGTGGCTAAATTTAGAAACTACCGTTTTTAGATGAAAATTAACTGATTAAATTGCAATTACGATGTGTAGCCGCAAGCAGCCCTATAAGGGACTATGGCGGTGGTCAAAAGGCCAGGCCAGAACGAAATCGTTTTATTTTACCAGTTACTCTATTTGCTGCTACGATGCTAATATATTTAATCTCCCATGAGGCGACCTGATAATTTGACCTAGCCTAGGCTTCTTACCTAGGTAGGGGATCTTTAACGTGTACTTGACAATGTACAGGCACGGGTCAAACTTCTACTCCGAACGAAGTTAGGCTGACTTAACTGGTTTGGTCAGTGGTCTAGGGAGGATTAAATCAGACAGTAATTATCATTTTTTTTATTTGTTTAAAAAAAAAATCACAACCGGATAAGGCGTTATCAAATTTATAGAGAGAGGCGTCTGATTAGATAAATTCGCAATTTGACGACTCAGCTAATGACAATAAAAAGTGACTTAGCGGCGAAGAGCAAAAACAAAAGGTGTATAGGATCGGCAATTATTTTGTAACCCCGTTCGCTTTTAGTAGTAATTTGTGAAAGGGTTCACTGGCGGGGTCTTCAGCGCTGATGGCCTGGTAGTAGATGGTGGCGGTTTAATGACTTCCTTTTTGTCTCTTTAATAAAGATGGCCTTGGTTTTTATACCGCGTAACCCCAAAGCTGAAAAAAATAAAGAAAATAACGTTCGAACATTATTATAAAAAGGACGAGTCACGAAGTACGACGATTGTTTATCGTTCATGTTTGCGCAGGCATAATTAGTCTCTAAATGGTTGTCTAAACGAAGCTGCTTGTTTTGTTATTGCCTAGTAATTAAAGCTTTTGTTGTCGTCCTCTCTGCTTATGCGTGTTGGCTTCCCAGCAAAATTTTTCATGATTAATGATCCAATCCAATCTTGTCGGTACATTTTTGAACGGGCCTTGTCGAACGTGGGTCGTCCGAAAATCACAGGTTGGTTACGCCTTTTAGATTGACTGGTGACGGCATTCTTTTTTATTTTACCGTATTTTCTGACGTATCATGTTCTGATAGGTCTTATGAGATAATGCCGCATTCAGGTGAGAATCGGGGATTCCTGGATCGAATCAACATCGGGATAAGTGGAAAAATTTTGTATCTGTTTTTCAACAAATTTTACAGCTGCAATGCCTCTTGTGACGCGAATGCCACGCTGTGATAGTAGCAATTTTCGATTGAAGTCTGCGAAAGTGCTTCCTGTCCTTGTACAGGCGCTAGTGAATAAATAATGTATTGTATCCAAAAAAACAAAATTTGTTGACATTTTATTTTTTTAATATTTTGCAGGTTTCCACCTTAGCGGTATTGTAACCATCCCCAAACCATCCCCGGCTTCTCCGGCATTTGTGGTGACTCCGCCGGCGTCGGGGTCTGCTGCTACGGCGTCGCCTCCAGAAACCGATAAGAGATTTAGGGTATCAATTAGTTTCGATAGGTAAGTGGGTGTCCTAACTGATTTGATGTTGTTTTTGTATGTTTTTTAATCGTGCTTTATTTGCGTATGTGCCCTCCCGTTCTATTGAATAAACACTACCTGTACACGAACTGTAGTGCAGTCGACTGTCAACAACAGTGGTCAGGCCAAATATTTATTTCGTGGCATCGATAAAGAATTGATACAGAGGACGGATGAGACTGTTTCATTAAACTGTATCGGGTTCTAATTATACGATGGAACTTTTCCCAAATATTTTTCTCTTGCTTCGCTTACCGTTTTGGAAATTCAATGTTGGATAAGAACGGGTTCCTTTTCTGAGGAATTTTATTTAGACTTTAACTTAGCTAGGAAGGAACACTTTCGTTCCATTTTTCAAGAACTGGTACGGTCGTTCCTTTTTACGGTGTGCAGGACGCTTAAATAATATACTCGAGTATATTAAGATAGTAAATATTACATATCTTATCATTTAAATAATGAAACAAAAATTATTTCGCATTCAAAACTCATGGGATAAACCCTACTGGTATTTCTAGCTCATTCAGCAATTAATTTATGTCGGAGAAATAAAAATAAATCCGGATTGGACCAATGGTTATTTTTATGGTTGCGTTAGTTATTTAGAACTTCAAGCCCGCGCGCGATCTGCTTTCCAGTAAAGCATGGTTTACATCGTGCCATGGAAGAAATACAATTTTGTTGTTGCATAAATAATGGCCCAGAAAATAAATGAAAATTTCCATGGAATCATCCTGGAAAATATGTCTCCATTTAATTTAAACCATTTAATTTCCATTAACATTTTAATGCATTCCTACTGCGACATGATCGATTGTGTAAATTGGGCTTAGGCGGTGTTTGGTTTTTGATGACAGTCTCTCGTGTCTTCGCAAAGTGCTAATGTTTTTTTTTATAATGTTACAGATGCAAAATAACCTCAGTTACGTGTACATGTGATACAAAAGACATATTCTGGTGCCAACATGTAGTAGCGCTTTCGCTGTATCGTATTAGAAATGCAGATAGCGTTCGGCTCCGTGTTCCCATATCAGGTTGGTGGTTTTTGGCTTTATATTCTCGTGCTTTGACGTCATACATGCGATGTGGAGTGTTGTGGGGTTTTACATGATTGAAAGAATCTTTTTTTCTCTGCTGGGCAAATGTTTTGTGGCTAAGTTCTATTTTTAGAAAATCGTTTTTTATTTTTGCGTATTTGGAGGACCAGTTAGTTGATTGGGCTAAGACCCGGCTATTTATTGAGATTCCTAAGGAAAATGAATTTGGTATTTTTGCGAAAATGTAAAATAATAAATTAACTTTTCAATGCTTTATAATTTCTAAAACTGCTTTGGTCAGTATTTTTTGGGTGGTGTATTTTAAATGAAAATAATATTATGATGTATCCTTGACCATGAGGATGGAGAAACGGCAACACTCTCAGATATCACAAAAGTTGGCTA
>JAUJYS010005946.1:0-10674 GCA_033995665.1 Melogona broelemanni | reverse complement strand
TGGAAAAAATCATGAGCTATGGAATTTTTATCAAAATTCGTAATTTTTTCAAGGGTATGAAAAGTGCAGTTTTTATTGTTTTTTCTGATCGGGTTCGGGTTCGGGTTTGACGACGGGAAAAACGCCCATCGCCTTCACCCCACTCTTACATCAAGAGATAAAGAGGGGGGGAAATTATCCCCTCCTGAGCCTTGACCAAGGTCTCGGCTATGAGGAGGGGGGGGAGGAAGTGAAAAGAGGGGGGAAGGGGTGAGGAAAAGAGGGTTTGGAGTGGTCCAGAGTCGCAAAGAAGATGCAGCTCTGAGCCTGAGAGTTTAGGACTCTCATTTTATATTTCTATGGTTTTCCCCAGAGGGACGGCCATAGAAATGGATCGCTCTTGTGATTGCATCAATTTTGTGACGGAAATACACACGGTCGCATAAAGACATATATTTAGTATGCCCACCAATGATAAGATGGGAGAGCCAAAGAATAAAATAATGAGAATATAAATCAGCATTTTGCAAAAAATATAAAAATAAAGTGAATGTGCGCAAGGGCATCCTTTATGGAGCCCTTGTCGACATTAGAATAAGGAAAATACATAACACAGAATCAAATATACATGTTTGTACATAGTTTGGAAAACAAAAATAAGTCTAACCCGTTTATCGGGACAAGAAAACAAAAGTAAATAGTAAATGATATCAAAAAAGAAGCTGTAATATCAAGTTGCGTTAACACTCGTATGTCCATGTCAATCACACAGTATAAAGGTCATGCCAACAAATATATAACCGCAAGAACAAAAAATGAATGACCTGAATCATAGTAAAATGACATTCGCAATATAATAATGCAGGAATGAAAGAATCGATGTAATAATAAAAAAGTTTGTTATTAGTTAATTAATTATCACCATCCCGTTTATCGGGAAAAAAGCAGAGCATCAAGTTAGTTCAAATACAATCCATCAAAGGACCATGTGACAAGATTTTAATCAAATCTTGAATAAATCACAAAAAGAGCTGCTAAAGTCGACAAATATTGGAGTAAGTGCCCGCACAGGTCAGAAGAAGATATACACATCTATGCAGATTAATCGATCACCAGGAGCACATCATGAATTTATGAATTTCCCCAAATATATATTCAAATCAGAATTTAAATTAGAATACAAACTAAAAAGAAATTTTATAATTTATAAAATCGTCGATATTGCACTATCTTGAAAAAATATAACCCAATTATAAGATCAGTCCCGTCGTTGTATATAATAATGAAATTCTTGTCAACAATTTGACTTATCTGCGCCAAAGTAAAGAACATCGAGCAAAGATGCTCTTGGGTACCCAATCAAAGACAGCCGCGGGGGCAACCAATCTCCCAGAAAAAACAACCGCCATTTGATCATCCACAACAATCGAGTACAAGAAACCCCCCATACCGAGGTCCGAGTTCAAAATCCCATATGAAATGAAGTTGCTTTCAGATCGTTTTCAGCCATACGTTAGTTTTCGTTGTGCCTCATTATACTTATGGTTAATAAAACAAAAGCGATACAATGTTACCTCTTATAGATCAACATCTCAAGTAGAATCATCCTATAATCCTAGATATCATACGTCAGAGTTATAGGAAATCTGGAGAGCAATAACAGTCCAGCGATGACTAAATCCTCAAACTTCTCCGTATGTTTGCCCGAATGTTAAAACTGGCTGCAGTAGTGACACCGAAAGGACTTGTAAATCGTTTGTAGAAGAGTCTGTCCACAAAAACTCCAAAATTTCTCAGGATCCTCTCATAACCCATCATTCACACATTCATGCACAATCATACCAAAACACTGGGACTGGGAAACCTCGGCACTCGGCATAGGAAGCGGACTGACAGCGGATGACAATCGAAAATTTCAGCGCAATGTCCAAGCTATTTGCCGCCCCCGCGACCGACAAAAATGATCGGTCAACCGTGTAGAAATCCATTCTTTATTATACAATCCGGGTTCCAAAGGCTTTAAAAATTCCCTCAGGAACAAAAATTTAAGGATTTATAAAATTAAGGGAATTTAGGGAATTTAGGGAAGTACCTGTGATCTGGTTGTTAATTAGTGTACCATCATCAATGACCTGTGCAAAATTGGCAATTGGAATGTAGGGCTCCCACTCTCCAGACAGTGGTCTATATCCCAATTCTTGAATAAACATCAGTGAAGGATCAGAAGCATCAAATAAATAGTGGAACTCTGTTTTAAGTCGCGTTTTAAAGTTTTTACGGCTCAACTCGTCGAGTCTTATTTGAAGTTGATTAGCGACAATGGCAATTTGGTCATGCGGAGATCTAATAGATTGTTTCTTCGATCTATCAGGTACAACGTACCCATATGTAAGTTTATCATCGTCGTCCATAAGGTATTTAAGTTTCACATATTTGAATTCCGAATTTCGACCATTCCCAATCATTAAAAGGTTCTTCTTATAAGTCTTAATCAATTGTGGGGTATTAATTTTCTTATAAAGCTCTAGAGATCCCAATACTCTATGCTGAGCCCGAGAAGTATTTGTAATCACTCTAATACATGATCTCTGGAGTTTTACAATTCTGTGAAACAAAAAGTCGTACGTTGATCCCCAGAACACAATAAAAATTTCGACGTGCGACATAAACAGAGAATTATATAAAAGCAGACTATATTTTTGCGGAAGGAATGGCGCTGCTCTCTTGATCATGGAGATGGAGGCGCGTAAATTATTACATAGTTTGTTTATATATTCACGACAATCAAGATCTCTAGTTATTATGAAGCCAAGATATCTAATTTTATCCACACATTCAACCAGTACATTATTTATTCTAATATTGAGCATATACGAAAGTTTATAACCAAACGACATGATCTTAGTTTTTTCTATATTAATTTTAAGCCCGTTTAGGTCAAACCAATTACAAACGAGTGTTATATCCTGCTGCATCAACGTATTTATCTCGTCTGCATCATTTGCTTTGACCAGATAAGCAGTGTCATCTGCAAAACCAAATAATTCGCCTGTCAGTTCGATATTAAAAAGATCATTTACATATAATAGAAATAAAATAGGGCCAAGGACCGATCCTTGTGGCACGCCACAGGTTACGGAAAAAAATTTACTTCTAAGGTCTCCCATTTTAACTCTAAATTTTCGGTTCATAAGATAACTTGACATAAGTTCGATGGTCTGTGTAGAAAAACCATATTTAAAAAGTTTGAACAGAATAATATCGTGGTTACAACAATCGAAAGCTTTAGCGATATCTAAAAAGAACGCTCCCGTCTTCCAAGCATATTTATCCAAAAAATTTCTAGCCAAAGTTATAAAGCCATACAATGCCTCTTGTATGTTGCGACCCTTTTGGAATCCAAATTGTCGATTACTAATTATGTGACATCTGTTTAAATAAACGTCCAGGGAAGTTTTTATATAGATTTCGAAAAGTTTATGGATAGAATTTAACAGGGATATAGGTCTATAGTTTTTAAATTCATTAAGATCTCCTCCCTTATGGATTGGGACGAGAGTAGCTTCTTTAAATTTAGATGGGATAAACGAATTAGTAATGAATGTGTTGAAAAGATGGGAGAGTACAACCGACATTGCGTTTCGACTCTCGAATAACACACTCATAGAAATTCCATCCGGCCCAGGACCTTTGTTTTTGTTGACTGTTTGAAGGATCTTAAAAATATCATCTGGAAAGCTTGGCCGAATTTCAAATTTCGCGTTAAATCTTAAGTTTTTTTGCGGGTTAACGAAGTAGTTATGCCCAATATTACAATTTCGTGTGGCTTCTGGGCCAACCCCTGAAAAGTATGCACCCATATCGTTAATCATTTTTACATGGAAATTTGGAGTTTCGGGACCAGAACCGTCCTTAAGTTTGAGTGGGTATTTCTTAAAAATATCACCACTTTCTCCTTTACATAGGTTTCTAATATAATTCCATTGGTGTCTTGAAGACTTACTGTTAACTATAAGATTTGCGAAAAATGTTATCCTCGCCTTTTTGACTTTTTTATTTGTAACATTTCTAAAATGGTGGGCATAGTCCCTCAACCTAATTCTGCTCGGAAATCTTTTAGTCATCCTCATTAAAATATTCTTCTTAATAATTTGGATTCTCAAATTACCCGTCATCCATGATTTATCTTTCCTACTCCCCTGTTTAATCACTCTAATAGAATCAGTCCTGATTGAATCATAAATATTATAAAACTCGTCAAGAGCGGCCTGGGGCTCATCGATGTCTAGGAACGAAGACCAATCAAAATTCATTATACCTCTAATCAATAAATTCTTATCCGTCATCGTTATTGAAGATTGAAGTTTAGGAATCCCTGGTATATATTGACCAGGTACCAAACCTATATCCAAGGAATTATCCATAAAAAGGCAAGAAAACCCAAAATGATCACTAATAGCGATTTGATGCACAATTATATCAGGAATTATATCAGTACAGTTGTGTAACAGGTGATCAATAAGAGACTCCGAATGAGACGTTGTCCTCGTAGGAACGTTGATAACCTGAATAAAGCCTTTCTCGGCAATGAGCTCCTTATAATCCTCGGATAGTGTAAAACGATTAGGGTTCGGCAAGAGGTCAATGTTAAAATCTCCCAGCAAAATTGATTGAGCCTCCGCAATACTAGCCATGAAATCTGTAAATTCATTCATGAATAGCTCTTCCGGAACAGAACCCAAGGCGGGCCTTCTATATATTGCAGACAGAAAAAAAGTCTTACCAGATAACTTTGAAGTTAAAGATCCCGACAATGATTGAAATGACGTAAACAAATTCGGGTCCTCTCCCCGAATTGCAAAAAAGAAATCAGAACTGTTACGCAAATATATCGATATACCTCCTCTCCATCCCTTCCTATCCCTAGCAAAAAAGTGTTGAAAATTTGGAATCCCAAATGTGTTAGCATTGTGCTCACCCAAAAAAGTCTCCACGAGGACAATCATATCAAGGTGATTCAATCTACTCCCCAGTAGGACCAAAAGTTCATCCAGGTTTCTGGCCGTTGATCTAATATTCATGAAAAATAAACTCAACTCCGACAAATTACAATCCTCGTTAGTAAGAAGACTAAAGCCTGTATCGACTCTATTTGGCACACTATCGTGGAAACAAAAATTTGAACTAGCCATAAATAAAAGAAAACAATTCAACAAACTTGCATTGAATAAGCGAAAAATATATCATGTAAACTGGTATTACCGTGAATATCGTGGGGATGAGGTTATCGACCAAAGACTCAAGGGAATACTGTTCGTATAAATCATTAAAAATCTTCATAAATCTTGGTGAGTTCATGTGTTTATTCGCTTTACATCCAACGAACATAACACTGATTTCTTCACGATAACCCATAATTTGATCGCAGTTTCCAAGCAGGGGAAAACACACACCAAAGAAAATCTCACAATAAGCTGCCAGAAAAACAGCCAAACAAGAAAAGGAAACGCGATAATCCTCAGGACATCCATCCCCCAAAACGAAGCAGGTATGTCGATCACAGTAATAGGCCAGGGAATAGCAAAGATAATCATTATGCGAGAATAATGTGATACATTTCAAACAGTCATGAATCTCATCAAAATTAGCGATAATAGCTTTTAAATACATCATTATAAAGTGTTTACCGATCGTCATACCTCTTATGTACTTTCTTGCCTGTAGCGCCTTCATGTGAGTTACCCGAATTATTGTTACTGTGCTCCCTGCTGTTGTTTACTTTTCCTGAAACTGTCTTTTCCCCTCTTCTAACAACTTTAGGTTTTGAATTATGTCCCGTCTTGGGATTATTTGGGTTGATATCGCTAATTATTTTCACTCTCTTGTTTAATTTTGCGTCTGCGTCCGTATTGTTGTCACGATCGGTATCCATTGTTGATTGGTCATCGTCACTTGACGTATAGGTATCGTTGTTGTTATTAACATTACTAATAATTTTTTTCCGAAGTTCAATATTAGTATTTCCGGAACTGCCAGGTTTATGGATATAATCCGAATCGGAGTTGTCCGTTGCTTTTGTTTTCTTTACTATTTTGTAACGTTTAATGTGATCCTGTTTTCTAGCCTTTAGAGGTTCGTTATTACTAGAGTCTCTGGGTATAATTGTGCCATCCGTATATCTTGTCATACAGGTCAAGGGTTTCATTTGAAGGGAGGGGTCATTCTTGAGGTCCTCGATGTCTTCCTCAAATCTTATTACGAAAGGTCTACTATCAGTATCCCTCTTAATTAGAACTCCTCTATCGTCCGCCCATAGTCCGATGAAATTGTATGGCTCCGAAAGCAATGGTTTGGCTAGGAAAAGTAGTTTTGAGTTCTCCTTAGTAAGTAAACTATTGAAATAAATACTGCAGTTTTTTTGAAATCTTTGGTCGATTGTACTGGCATCGAGATCTCTCAAAAGTTTCTTATTTTTGAAAATAGTTTCTTTAAGTTGTTGGTCCGTTAGCCTGACGATGATTTTCTTAACTCCTTGAGCCTGTGTGACTATTCTGCGAATGTCTAGGATCTGATTTTGCCCCACATCTACGTTTATAAATTTACAGATGGAGGTGAAAAGCCCAACGAGGTCTTCATCAGGAAAGTGAGGTAGATTCTGTATAGATAGACATGCAGAGTTGAATCTTTGTGAGTCTGAGTTGATCTTGGTTAGAAATCTTTTGCGGAGTTCGATATCAAATGCAGACATCTTCCTTGCATCCCCCGTGGCTATTTTAGTAAGTCTCGATTCAATAGAATTAAGTTTACTTGAGATTTCTATATTATCCTCTTGCGTTGATGTTAGGTCTTGCTCTATTTTTTTTAATTTAAAATTAATTTTACTGAGGATACCATCTCTTGAGATGAGTGAGGAATATTGGGTGTCTCTGGTTGTGTTATCCTTTAGTATTGTTGAAATTTTTTCTTGCATTACACCGTGTGTGGTCTTAATATCATTGCAGTTTTTTTCGATTTTTTCAATTCTGCCCGTCATTGTGTTACCGAGGTCGGCGAACTGTTTCGATAGCAGATCGACGGCTTTATCCGTTTTACTGGATTGAGACAACATGAGCGATTTAAAATCAAGAAATTGCTTGTTGGATAACAACTTAAAATCGTCTAATTGCTTATCCGATATTTTTTGGAATGCTACGGTTATTTCATCCAGATCAATTACATCTTGGTTATCATCCAAGTCTTCCATTTCTCCCTCAAGTATGTTAATGTTAGATTTTTTGCTAGTATGCTCTCTAGATGGGGGATCGTTGGGGGATCTTTCAAGTGCACGTTTAGGGGTAAAGTTCGTCTCATTCACCAATTTCCTCTGTGTGGCAATCTCATCCTTTGTAAGACCCGTTTCATCCTGTGGCGTCATGAAATATCCATCAAGGGTGTTGTCAGCGTCTGTAGACATATGTGGTGAATTTGATCCGCCTGAGCCAGGTCTCTGCGGAACGTAATAATAAAGATTCCGATTATGATCTACTTCATCATTGTATTTAACAGGACCCAAACCAGTATAATCATCCATTGATACAAAATCTATCGAATCGTTTACGTCATAGAGATTGTATTCCCTTAAAGAGGGGTCTCCCAAAAGGTGACAACTACAAGGGCATTTTGTTACGATTTGCTTCATGGGCAACCCACAAGTGTTGCATTTAATTGATCGGTGTGTAGCAGGATATAGGGGATCCGTTATCAAGCGAAGGTGATCTCTATAGTGTGTATAACCAGAAGGAGTCGATCTCCAAAAGGAATTTTTCCTTCTTGGAAAAACGTTATTTTTTTTTTTTCGGGCCAATCTGAAATTCTCGTTTGAATTACGATATGAATATCTAGCTAGATTTACCGCCTTGTATTTACCGAGTGAAACACAAAAGCCGTGGTATTTCGTAAGTTGTCCCATCAAATTATCCCCTGAGAAACGGAAGTCGGCAAAAGGTATCCGTCTCATAAGTTGGTTATCTCTACTGGCATGAAAACTTATTACGTTGATGAACCGGTCAAATCGGTATTTGCATTTCAACCACAGTACTGCCATGAGGAGTCTCTTCAAACCAAACCTGCGTCTTACATAAACGAACGTATTGAAAAATCCGTCTGCGCTGATTCCAAGGAACCACATTAAGCAAGGCTCGATATAATTCTCATTAAACTCCCCAATGCCGTCCAACAAGTCTATCAGTTGCCCATAGGTTAATCTCCTAGGTATAGGGTAAACAAAACCAAAAACAAAGCTGGTTCCGATAGCACCCGTCAAGAAACCAAAATTTGGCCATTTCGCATTCTCGGTTAATCCTTCACGATAAAATACAGGTAATCGGGTCCCAATCAGTTTCGTTCCCCCCCCAGAAAATGTGGTAATCACCTGATGAAATGGATGGACAACCGCATACGTGTTGAATAGTTTTGCTATCTTAGCCCACAGCGAATCAGAAGGCTGACCTGTCGATTGTAGAGAAAGAATTTCAATGAAATAAATTAACGACTTATAGAGGTCCAATAAGGGTGACACAGTAATACGCAGAGTACACGACACCATCGTACCATAGTCAATACCATCCTCAACCATGTCCTCCACGTACATTTTGGATGTAGGTATAGTAGTAAAATTAGTCGTCCCCAACAGGTAATACGAGAATGTCAAATATGCAATTGTAATTCTATCTACGTATAACTCTATATATATGTTCCCAATAAGGGCTAAGCGGGATATCAGCATCAAAATATCATCCTCAGGCGGTGCAGCTACACCACTTACCGTTGTATCAACGTTACATGTCCAACATGCATCGCGTTGCGGTATGACCATAGGCCCGTTAACTCTTGTCAAAAGACATGCATACTCAACGAATGTGAGTCTCGATTCCCGGGAATCGTATTTCTGTTTTGCAATACCGAGAAAGTCTTCAGCCGATAGATCAAGCAAATCGCATAATTGGTATTCAGGTTCGATGATTAATAATTGTGGCATCAACCGCATAAAGAAAAGTAGGCCCAGTAATATCGCGGACATTATCGGTTCATCAAAACACTGAAGAAGTAAGACGTCAAGTTGTTTTGTATTTGGATCTCCGCAATAAAACATATATTTAATTATAATATAAAAATATCCGGGCAAATCGAAATCAGCGTGAGAATATCGTTCTGGATCTAGAACAGTTTGAGTCACTCGATATACAGAGAGAAGTAGGCTTATACAGAGCGGAGATTCAATAGAACCAAGTAGGCCTAGAGAAAATGAGTCGCAAGTAGCATTTCCATCCTCAAACTTGCAACAGAACCAAACAGTATTATCAAATCTACCAAAGAAATCTCCAACTACATACCAAACAGTCAAATAAGGCCTCCCATCGGCCGAAACTAGAGAAAGATACTCATAAAACCGTCAGAAAAAACTAAAATAGCGGAGCCTTCCGAAAGCACGTCCGCCATCTTGGGAAACCGATAGTGCGATTAATATGTCAGCACTACCATTCACCCTCCATATTTCGCCCCCCCCCATCACCCCTCTCTTCCCCGCTGCCCCATCCAAATCCAATCACCACACTCCAGATTTCAATCACCACACCCCAGATTCCACGTCAGAGGCCCCCCGCTCCATGCCAATGTCAGAAAACACAAACAAACCCCAAGATCCGAGACCACAAGAAGGAACGAACGGTAGAATCCGCCTCACCAATATTAACCCAGCCCCTCCACCAAGTGAATACAAACCAAGTTCATGCGCTCACGAATTCATGAGTCCAATTGCACAAGATGACCCCAATTGCACCAAGCAGACGAGCCAGCAGCGACCACCCACACAGCTGTGAGATTCCGGTCCTAAAAGACCAAGAGTGAGACAAGAGAGAAAACATAAAAAAGCAGTCAGAAGCCAGATCCGACGGGAGAGACCCAGCAACAAGCAACAGCGGCCATGGTCATAGAATTTCTACTTAATACGACGCATTTACTCAAGAGGCACTCATCCTCTCCTCAGTCTTTAGTGATGCCCAGTGATACCTATTGCTAGGTGCAGTGTTCAACATTCACAAACACACATCCGTCAATCTGTTATTCAACTTAGCCACCTTCACACATCTGCACGTAACGAAACACTGCTCCCGGAAGAATAACAACACAGAAAACACGATTAGCCATCTGACAAGGGAGAGGTACCCTATGGATGCACGAAATGAATCTACGAGAATAGCCAATCAATCACAAGCCACAGGAAGCCCCCCCCACAGGACACCAACAAACCAACCACTCAACCATTCATGTCCTCTCCCATGTCCCACATACGATCAGCATGTCCAGCTCGTCCGCCATACCTGCAAAGGGAAGTCAAAAAACAAGGTTAAGGCACATACGTAGAGGTACTTAGGAAAACACTCCGAGAAACTAATCATCGTCACTATCAGTCAGGTAGATAATCCGTGTTGCGACCACTCTCGTAGTCGCAATTGCAGCGACGGGATGCACTATAGCATCAGAGGGATCATCTGAGGCATTGTACAGGAATGGGAAACTTTTACGAATTAATTTTTTATAATGAATGTATGGAATATCTGGTATAATAAAATTAAGTCTATTGCACAACTCCGCCACTCTGAATTCGAAGAGTTCATTTGTAGCTTTAAGCAAGAATTGTTCACGCACATATGCTCC
>JAUJYS010005945.1:0-10674 GCA_033995665.1 Melogona broelemanni | reverse complement strand
AACTTGTCTTGTCACGTTTCGAATTACTCGTCTTTAATCCTTTGTGAAGTTGAATATTTTCTCGTTTCGACTTGTATGAAATTATAATGGACATGCATTAACCGAGCGAAATGTTGCAAAGCACCGCGAGGAGGCGTTGCGATCGACGAGACAAGAGTTCGTAACTAAAATTAATTATACAATTTATTATTCGTACATTGCCTAATTATGTATAAGTACTAATATAATATGCAGTACTATTTATTAGTTTATCTGCTGGCAAATAAATTTTAAAATGTGCTTTATGCAACAATTACTGACACGTTTGTACACTATCTGCGCGAAAATGAAGCAAAAGCGAGAATAATTTTACCGGCATAGACGCATTGTTCAGTCAAACAAACTCCAGGACTTTGATGTCGCGTCGGCATTAAGATATCGTCATCTTCTCCCTTCAAAGCTAAAAGAAAGACAAATTTTGATATTTTACATGGCACCTAGTACAGCATCAAAGTAAAATTAAGCAAAATGTTATTATTTAATAGTATGGAAAAGCTTGAAAAGTTTTAATAGTCAAATGATGTTTATTTATTTGAATTTTATTTTATTTTATATATTTAAAAAAAAATCGCCCTAGGGCTAATTACTACAGGATTACTACCCCTCGTGTAGCTATGGCGATATGTGAAGGGCAGGGAAGGGAAAGCAAGGGTAATGGCAGCTGGTATAGCCAGGCTGCAGGAACCATCCCTAAACTCTGGACTCCCCATTGGAAGCTCAGGGGTGACACCAGTACCGCGGCTCGTCGAATAAACGAGAGCCTCTGCCGGGAATTGAACACGGGACCGTCCGCACCGCAGTCTGAATCATTACCGACTGGACTAGACGGCTGCACTTTATAATGAAGAACTTACGTGTGTTCTCCCAATTTCGATGGTAAGTGGCAAATATTATAGTTAAAATGGTTCCAACAGCAATCGCTGATGCGATGCATATCCCGAAGGCGATCACAGTGCATACTTTCTTTTCGGGAACCGGCCTGAAAAAGAACAATTAAAAAGGTATCAAGTTTTTTTTTCAAATATCATTAAGCGAAACCTTTCAGAACGTTACAAAATAAAAATTGTAATTCCTCGTTTATGTTAAATCTTCCTATATCGACAATTTAAATGTATGCTATCTTACTTAAAATTAATGAAAAACTAAATAGTAAATTGACCTACACTGAATTGCCGTCGCCGCTAATCTCCAAATTAACTTTGAGCGACCGATGACCACATAATCCGCAACACGCCTTCATGATTGTTGGTGTATTATCGAATAACAGTTTAAAAATTCAATTCAATAAAATCCTCACAAGTGGCATCAAGCGTTTTTTTCTCGCACACCGGGTCGTATCATTTGTGTCAACAAAGTATGTCGTTGTCCAAGGTGTCACCAACACTTAAAAGTCAAAAGTCAATCGTTTATGTTCTAGCAGAATCCTCGAAACATTTTAGAGACGCAACTAACGAGCCAAGACCAAACGTTTTAATTCAATCGTTCATATGCACTATTCATGGTGCAAAAAAAAACAAAAAAACACACGGTTGTCGAACGCTTTGAAATAATCGACGCTTTCACGTAACCGGAATCGCCAATGCAAAATGTTTTCTTTCACCCGCACTTTCTCTCGAAGCTGCTGCAGACCGTTTGAAATTCCCGCAACCACATCGATCGAAGAACCGCGGTGACTTCTTAATAATCGAGCGCCGAATTTTACAAACAAAGACGTAGAAAAGTCGCGCTCTCTGCCATATCCCCGTCCCGACTTCACCCTTCAGGCGGCAGTGCGAGCAATTAAGAGGCTGCGTTGGCCATTACGCACCAATTAATCATTCGCGTGTTGATGATGCTCATCGCACCACGCGTCGCCGAATAACAGCACCAATCGCGCGCCTGCCGGTCGCCGCGACTATCGAATTGCAAGTCGCCGAAGAGAAAGACGAAGACATTCGAGTTCGTCGATACAGCACTAAAATGCTCGGCCGGCTCCGCGCGGTCGTCGCATTTCTACCACAGTTCCAGTAGGCCGATTCCCACGTGCCGTTTTAGTTGCTCTCCACTGTTCGATATTGGCGAGGGAGTGAGTGGGAGAGCGAGAGCGCGAGAGAGGGAATCGAAGCGAGAGCAAACACGCAAACTTGGGTAAAAGCAAACATTCGTCTCGGTAAAAAAAAAAAGAAGGGCTGAACCCATTACAATCGCGATGGCGCGTTCATTTGGCGGGGGAAGTAGTAGAAGATGAAAAAAAGAAAGAGAGAAAAAATGAACGCGCGCGCGAGAGAGAGAGAGAGAGAGAGAGAGAGAGAGAGAGAGAAATAGAAGAGAGATAGATAAAGAGAGACGTTTCAAAAACATGAAACACGATTCGACCGTGCTTCGCCACACATTGCACCGAGTCGACGATCGATTAATTTCTTTGCTTTCGAAATTCGGGTTGCGTGTCCCGTTTGGACGCCCGTAGCGGGTTGGATGGAGAAAGAGACTCGAGTGTTCTTTGGCGAACGGAGTCGGTACCGCGTTGAAACGCGCGGTTTTTCCTGCCGGTTTAGCGAGCGAAAGAAATGCATGTCTTTCGCTGCCAGTACGGGGCGCCACCCGGAAATATAGGGCAGTTGCCACTATACTATTGAATGTGTAACTTCTCCGTATATATGCTGATATGTGCGTATGTGCGAGTTCTTTCAATTTGAACGAAACCCGATCAAAAGATACTCGTTGAGACGATGTAGCGCGAGCAACTCGGTCGCCGCCCCTGTTCAAATTTAGTTTAGTCAATATAGCGCCATCGTTGCGGCATATACTGTATGTGCATGGTGGAGACGTTATCGTAAACATGGCAAGAGCTTTATGTTTGAAAAAGAATACTATTACCCATTGTTATCCACCCTAACTGTCGCTTATTTTGTTTGTAGTTTTCTTTTGCCAAGTAAAATCCACAAAACGATTGACCGCATTCAGATCAACGGTTCTTGTATTTTGGAAGTTTCTTAAAATATTTTGGGAAAATAAAAAAATAAATTTTTTAAATCAAAATTTGCATTTCTACTTAAATTGCAGTTACCTGTTTTTCTTTAAGGACATATAATAACTGTGATTTATTTGATGTATTTTCAGAAAAATCTCACTATCTTAGCACTTACAAATAAATACAGAAATGATTTTAAAAATGATAATTCACAATTCGATAAAAGTAAAATTGGGTATTGTATAACTCATGTTCGAGAAAAGGAACATAAAATATTTTCTCGACCCGAATCTCAATTAAATTTTCGTATTTCGGATAACATACCGTCATGGTGTAATCTATTTTGTTTTTGGTGCTTGAAATGGAAATAAAATAGCTGAGCGACTTTAACATGCTATTATAGTCATCTTTTGCAATCAATGCACGCAATAGTGGAAACTTCATTTTACAGTATGATTGGTCTACCACTTTCATGCGTGCAATTTGAAACATCAAATGTATTGGAGCGTCATTTTTATACCGTACGTGTAAAATGTGCAAATGCTGAAGTCAACCTGTTGTCTTTATCCGTAAAGTCATTGCGATATAAGAGCGTGAGAATTCATGTGCATCAAAGTAAATGGCTCTGCTATGCCTGGGTATACATATTCGCGAACATTAAACTGAAGCTTTGCGCGTGACTAATATTTTCATAACATACATTTTCTGATTATTCAACTGAACCTTTTTTTATTATTCAACTGAACATTTTCTTATTATTCAACTGAACATTTTCAGATCATGGGTTAATGTGGGTTAACGTATTTTAAGATTTTTTAACTTGTATTTTAAAACCTTACAACGTCGATCTCATTAAGTTTATTAAACCTTAAAAATTGTTGCTATCTTCAGATGAAAACAAAATATAAATAAAATGGAAAAAATGTATTTAGGGTAATATTTAAAAAAGTGATATTTTAACGTGGAACTGTAAGAATATATCTCTATTAGTATATTACTACTAAAATCTAACGTGCACTTTTTTCCCCTTTTAGATATTTTTTTTTTTTAAGAAATGAATTTGCTAGTTCAATTGAATTGTGGCGGATATGCGACCTTGGGGTTTTAACATTTGGGGGTATGTTTAAAGAAACAGAAATGAATCGCCAATCCAAGGTTTCCACACAATACGAGCCAATCTCGATTGCTGTATTGTATCGGGCGTTTCGAACAGCATCGGACCTTGCGTAACAGCCACAGTCTATTTTCCTCGGTTTCTTTTCATTTCAATTCAATAACTGACGCGGACCAGTTTTTTATTGCCCAGTCATTGCGTGGGGCCTCGGTGTTGGTGACGGCGAAAAACCAATTTCCCGTGTCCGCCATGACTGCTCCTCCCCAATTTCATCATATGTTACGGCGTCTCCCGCGTGCCTTTAATCGAGCAAAACGCCCGCTTCGCATAATCAATCGAAACAGGTTTCATCCGTGGATGCCGAATACTCACGCTTTGGTGGCGGCCTCGCCGTAGTCCAGCCGCAGTTGCTCGGGTTGCCGCTTCAGCCCTTCCTCCACGTGGGGCATATCGTTCGGAGGGGTTGATCTCTAATTGGATGCAAATGAGAAAAAGGTTTATTTGTAATGCGATTGAGGTGTGTTGTACCGATTAATTATTAATCACCATATTTTAATTTATATATTCACATTTGTTTTCAGTTTAATTTGATCGTTTAATTTGATAAAATAACAGTAAGAACGTACGTGATCTAATTTTTTAATTTAATCTCTTAAGTCATTTATTTTTATTGACAATCAATGATCGTCATCACTGAGGTGAATATGCAGAAGATTATGTACATCTAATCACTTGAGAAGAAAAAAAAGAGTGGCACATCTTCACGAGTACCTCGGGAAATCGAATAACGAAATCCCGAACCGGGAATCGAAATTGGGATCATCGCACACAAGGCGAATACTCTACCATTGAGCAACGACGACAATTTCACTTAATTCCAGCCCAGTGCTTTTATCAAGTATCTTTTAAAGTTTTTCTTTCCCCTGAGCTTGCGCAGAATACATTTTTGGTAATTTCACCGATTCTAGCAAAAAATAAAATGAGCAGGTCCAAATGGTGCCATGTCATTGCCACGCTACTCTGTGGACGTTATAATCATTTTTTCACGGTGTCTTTGGACGGTTTCTGCTTTGTACTCAATCAATTTAACTGCAGCATCCAAATAGGTTGCATAGGCTTTTTCGCCAATTGTATTCAATGCAAACAGTCAGTGAATCAAACTTGCCAGTCAATCCGCCAGACATATATTGTGATATAGCGGTATAGCGTTATTCCATTAGACGCGGTTAGTTAGATCGCGTTCAATTATCGTACAATTTGTGAGTGGTATTCTGTACTTACCATTATGAAGGTACCATTAGTGGGAGCAATTATATCGATCATCGATCTACGCTTGACAAAATGCGTTTTTCTGTATAAAAGTAAAGAAAAAAAAAAGCATTTTGCATTATTATACTGGACTTCCATCGATTCAATTAATTATTGTATTTGACGTATTAAAATACTTAAAAACAATGAAATTATTTATTTTCTCATTTTTATTCTTTGTTTCGTTTATTTAATTATTTATTTTGGTACGTACTAAGAGTACAAATGTCAAAAAAAAAATTGCTCTTCAGCATTACAGAAATTAATTACAAACTCATTAACACAAAAATGACTTCGAAACATTGGCATACTGATGATTCATTTTGAACAACGTATATACATGTAATTTCAAATCAATAGTCAAAAACGTTTCCGCCTTGGAGATTTTGACGGTGTGTCTTCATGCCTAACAGGTAGCACGATTTCAAAAAATTAGGAGCATTGGAAAAACGTTTCCGCTTCGTAGATGACGTGTCAGTGGGACTACCTCACTTTTACTTGGAAGTTCAACGTCCCCAATGGCTAACGGAGCGACAACCGGTTTCACGATGGCATCGCCAGATGATGCTAATTGCCACGCTAAGTGACGTCACAATGAGATTCGGCATTCGCGTTATGCAAATTGGACAAACGCGCGCGTAAATCTCGAACTCTTCTGAAACACGGTTCGTATAGGAACCAGAAAATGGCGCCTTATCTGCTGCTTAGGTGTGATAGGCGGAGCGTGTAATGGCCATAAAATATGAGCTATATCTTTTTCGCCGCCTGATCTTATCCACATGCCTGCGCTGTTTAAACTCGCCTGTTTTGACAGGAAATGTGTTTCTGTTGGATATAAAAAAATAATAAGGAACAAAGGGGAGCGTAGTTATGAGGGTCCGGAATTAGCAATGGCAATGCATCAAATTTGACCTGTGGCGATTACGCAAAAGATAAGTTGATTTGTCGGCTTACAAATGGGCTGGTTAACCAAACAAAAACCACTGAACTAAGATTTATACAGACAAGTTGAACCAATACTTTTCCGAAAGAAGCAAACGCCTTTCTTGGAGATTAAAAAATAAAACCGTGCTAATACTCGGTCAAACAGCACGATTCTGGATATCGCAACAAAAATCTATACGCCAATAAAAAAAAGCTTGTAGAAGCAAAAAATGCTGCCAAGGGAAATTAACTGTCTGTGACGAATCCGAAAATAGGAAACAATGGATTGACACTATTTTATCTTTTTTTTTTTTTTTGCTGTCGCTTGCTGATTTTTAAATTACTTGAATTCGTAGCGCACGAAAGTTTACAGAATATATTCACTGTACGACTTTCAAAATAAAAAAGGTTTCCATTACAATGGCGATATCTGTGATCAGTTAGAATTATTGCGCACAAGGTTCATGACCAAGTTAAGTGGCATACGGTACGTTCCCTTCTTTGGTTTGCAATGACGAAACAGTTTTCAAGTCCATATACGAGTAAATTTACATGTATGCTATGTTCATGGGACCCGGGGTTATCAGCAAGTTGAGAAAACCATAATGATATAAGAAAAATTAGCACTACCAGTGTCTTAATGTGTTCGAGTGCTCGTGGTCGGCTGATGCAACAGAGACATCCTCTGAAATTGTACAACTTTTCAATAAAATGATAATCCTTTCAAACAATTGTTATTTTGAAAGATTTCTCGTAAAGAAATGGTCACAAGAGGAGAATTTTGATTATTTTTAAACATTTGCGAATAAAAAACAAAACGGTTTTCATTAAAAATACAAAACGGTTCTTTAGAACGTGAAAGAAACTTTTTGCAAATCATAGCGTCAAAACCTAAACGTATAGAACTATAACCTAATTAATTCATAACAATGGCATTAATTGTTTAAATAGGTCGACAATTCAATCCAGAAATTAAAAACTTAGTTTGTAAAGCTTTTTTATCGACTTTTTGAGTCGGGAACAATAGTTTAACCATCCGATCCGGTCACAAATGATATGATTTTCTCACGATAACAATCAACGTATTATTTATGAAAACAATCAAATAAGGTAGTTTTGAATTTTGTGTTTGTCATTAAAATGAAATAAATTTCAGGTACTTCAACATTCATAATTAAAGGTCAAATAATAAAAAACTAGCATTTATTTGAATGTTTGACATTACGGCAACTAAATTATTAGATTGATTAGTTTTATTCTTATTTACTCGAAATTCACCTCGGATTGCTTCTACACTTTTATAAAAAAAATCATTTTCTCACAAATCACGTACAAGTTTAATTAACGCTAGAAAGTATCCGAAAAACTTGAATGGACTTCCAGAAAAAGGGCACATGCGCAATTTAATGAAAAGTCAATGAAAACGAGCCAACGAATTCGTATTTCTGTTTACAACAACAGATTTGCTTACGAGAAAATTCGTGAGGGAGATTTGACCCCCAGTAATATCGGGTCGCACACACCACAGCCAAATTAAGTTCGATCAGAAGGCAATAATTAGATCGACACTATTTTTGATATACTGTTAAGAAAAGGAAAAAATAATTGGCGCCGACCAACTCGGAGCTTCTGTTTTTCGGGGGCGCGAGAGCATCGTCACGCAGTATAACATTGCGAACACACGCGATATCATGAGTTACGACCGAATAAAATTGCCGTAAGTGACAATCTAGCTTGTTCCATAATGCGCCATCAAGTAGGCCTAATCGCCCATAGATGAAGGGAGAGGGAGGCGCGCAGGGTCACTCGTAACGTATCCGCGCGTGCTAATCTCAATAACTCGCCTTTGACGCCATCCGATACCATCGTGTGTTGATAGGAGGATAATTAGAACCGTTTCATACGAAGAGTGAAGATCAGCGACACATGTCATCCAAGATTGACGAATGATTTCCGATAGAGACAGTGACAGGGCCGTCTCCAAACCAGAGGAAACATGGCGCCAAGCTCAACAGCGAGACTCAGGCGCTGACCATGATTCTGCGCATGTGTCCGGTCAAGTGAGCCAATCAGGCGTTAGCGACCCCATTGCCGTCTAGCTGCTGGAAACCTGTGGCAGCCTTTAAGGACAAATTAAGCGTTGTTTTAATTGCTGTTAATGGGGGTGAGATAGGGAACGAGCCGAATGACATATTGGTTGTTTGGGCTAGAGTCCCAACGAAGAAGTATCTGCTAAATGAGAGCGGTCCTTCAGTGGCACTTCGGAAAATGAATGAAAAATAAATTCGGAAATGGAAGTTAAACTTCTGGGAAAAAGCAATCCAATCATCCAACGGGAACGATACCCTTTTTTAATTACAACAAAAAACTTCACTGTATATTTTGGTTTACTTAATTTCAGCAATGAATAACATAGACTAAAATTTGACAGACCAGATATCCACAAGCGTTCTTGTACTAATTGTGGCTAGAGTTAGAAAAAAAATACTAACACCACTATGGCTTTAACACAAGTGTTATCTGGTAGACACAAAATTTATTGATCAATCTTTCTACTGCCGTGCGCGTTCACAACACGGGCATAACAAATTGTAAATGAGCATAATCCTCAATTATCAATTTTCCCATAACGGTCTGGCGTGTTTGTGTGTTGAAGTACGCTGTACAATATATGTCCAGGGCCAACGATTGCGCGGCAAGATCAAAACAATAAAGAAAACCGCAAGCGATAGCTTCCGTGTGTACATAATGACCGATTGTTCCGATCGAAATTGAACACGCCGTTTGTGTGGTTAGCGCAGGTGCCATCAGATGAAACGGAGATTCATTGCGCATAGCAAAAAAAAAAAAAAAAAAAAACAATAGAGCAAGCGCATCCTTTCCTTATACATGCAACAACGATTCTTAAACTTTAGTTCGCTTTTTCCAAAAATTCTTCCATCAAGAGGGACAATACACCCAGTTATTTGGCTTCTTAGAAAAATTTCGTGTATACAGATGCATTTGTAAAAAATTAAGCTAATAGTACATCAAGATTAAATTAATTAGTATATACCGCAGCCCAATGTACATGGCAGTGGAAATCGCATATTGAAACAGAGAAACAATTATCTCGAACTTGTCATCGCCAGCTACAATCATTAAGAACAATTACCGATTTCAAGTCATTGAATTATTCAACAATAGGTGTAAGGCTGCGGTAATTATTCCTTTCCAAATCACCAATTGTATCTTGGCTTGTAGATTAGGCAGTACATTCACTGTTCAAAGAGACAAGACCATTAAGTAAGGTCTATCTCACACTCGATCTCGTGAACAAATCGCACCGCTCGGTACACAGTACTTAGAGTATGAGCGCTTGTAGCGCGAGATCAAGTGAGTTGTGAATTAATTGGACAGGTAACCCTTTGATTTTTAACACGTTCAGTGCTGCCCCTAACGTGCTAAGAAGTCTTAAAAGGTCCTGGCCACATACTATACTAAGCGGCGGCTCTTAATTGCCAACCTCTGCCGATCGCATATTATTGTTTTCCGATCGTTTAACGGCTCGCTGCACGGCTTGATGATGATGATGGGTATGGGAACCAATTTAAGAAGGAAAAAAGGAATGCTGCACGCGGACACCTTGACGGTGAGAACAATACACAGTATTCCCTCCCGCCAGACCTGAGCATGTAAGACGAGTTTTTTTTTTTCTTTCGTACCAGCTTAGCTATTTCCGAGTCACACTCGCGTGTGAGTTTTGTAACACGAACGGAATACATGACATTTTTTTTTGTACTTCTCATTTAAAGTAGCACAGGAATGTCCTAACCCAATCGTTATTTATTCTTTTAAAATCCAATATAGTTTTTGGAACTTTGGTTTAGAAACACTTTCGTATTCAAAAGTTGTTACATTTTTTTACATTTAATTTACTTAGTATTTTCGACAGCTTTTTTAAAAAATATAATTAGTTTCATTTACATACGAGTACATGTTAATTACAGTTCTTAAAATAAGGTTTCACAAAAGAGACGTACACGAAAGAGGGGCGAGGAAATAACTGAGCGTACATTCTAAAGACTCGTTTGATTCAGGTGATCTACACGTCTGTATGCTTATTTTTTATGAGCATGCAAGCACTTAGTGCAACGAGTTCATTGTGTGGGGATGAAAGTGAATGTATTGTCTAGTAGTAGTTTTTTAGTCTTTTGCAGCCGTCGTTTGCTAGATACTTCGACGTAGTTCAGTGAGTGAACCTTCAATCTGATGTTATAATCTTGGAGCGGTGGCGCGTTCCTGTAATCCCGCTGCTGGGAAGCGTACTAACCGATGGCTCATGAGCCTACGGTCCCGG
>JAUJYS010005944.1:0-10677 GCA_033995665.1 Melogona broelemanni | reverse complement strand
TGACTTTCGCTACGCGCCCCACTCGATACCGTATTTTCTGGTCGCTCATGCCGGGAATGTGTAATTTAGCCAAAAATTCATGATATTCTTGGTCATGATATTCTTGGTCGCCAAAGGAAATATGGAAGAATTGCGCCATCTATCCTTCATCGTCCTTGGCTCATCCAAGGTGCTGCCAGCGGGAGGACCAAGAGAAATGGCTTTCTTTTCAACTCGATCGTTTGCGAATTTTACCTGCAAGCCGCGCCGCGCATAAATATACACGTAGACAAGCGCCTATCGATTGTTTGGAGTTTTGTTTATAGTGCCCGGATGTACCAGTTACAAGTTCCGTTATGAAGTAGCGCCACCTGGCCAGCAGATACACTTCCCGAAAGAAGGCCTGGTCTAGTAACCAAATAAGAATGCATAACTAGGCAAACTTTTAACCTATGGCAAACTTGATAGGACAACAGATTCCACATAATAACACATATCACCAATTAACCTCCAATCAAATGTGCATCAATATTTACTTGTACTTTGTAGATTAATCGGAGCGAAAAATAAAGCAAAAAATAAAATTGGCAGATTTCTAAAGGCTAATCAAATATAACTATACGTACCGATGGCTCAGTGGGTATTGCAACATCCTGCGAAGCGGACGGTCCCGGGTTCGATTCCCAGCGCAGGCTTTCGTTTATTCGTTAGCCTGGGGTACTGGCGTCAACCCCTCGCACATCTCCTTAGAGACATGAGGGTGCAGTAATTCTGTAGTGCACTAGGCACTACGGTGATTTAAAAAAAAAAAAAACGGTGCGGAGAAAAAATGGATTCTTGAGGTTAATTTCGCAAGACCCCATTGCAAAAATACCTCTCAAATGAGATTTATTTGGTCTCACGAAGAACCGAACCATCTCAATATCCGAGATATTACAATTCCAGGTTCAGAAAAATCAGGTTCTCTTCTATGAAGAAAGACGTGCAGCCGTTGACCCTGATAAGTAACAATTCCGAGCATCCAGTTACAGATAAACATCACAAAGAGCGATACCGTTCGCAGAACGGGCTTTTCATTTTTCGGAGACCGAAGGAGGATGCCAACATCAGGGGTAGAGACGGGGGCCGTCTATACTCACACAGCTGCATCCGTCGAATCGCGGGGCGCGACTATGTCAACTGTCGTATCCCGACCGAGCGCGGGGGAGGCTTAGGGTTACAGGGTGATGGTGGTAGTGGGGCGGAGGAGGTGGAGGGCACGGAGATGTAATTAAAGATAATTAAAGGACGTTACAATCATTGAGCGGCGGCGGCGCGTGGGCGCGCGCGGCCGTGCACGCGCTGCATCGTCGTGTCGTGCGCGTAGCGCCCCCTGCCCCACGCGCCCGCAATTACATTCGAGAAGGAGTGTAGATTCGCGCCACCGAGCACGCCCTCCCGCGGGACACAGAAATTAAACGGGGTGGGGTTGTAATTGTGGGCCGCGTTGTGTGGACTCTTCGCCGTCCCCCCACACGAGACCTCCTGTGACCCGGAGGACCAGCTCGGATCATGCTCACGGCAGCCATTTCTTTTTTCGCGAGGAAACAAATTTTATTAAAAATTGTGTTGAAATGACAGACACTTGATACCCATTGTATAACTGACATATTTCAGATGGATTTCCGAAACACTTTTTCTACACGTAAATATGGCATTCCCCGAAATGGGATCCCAAAAATGAATTCTAAGTAGCCGATAACGGAAAATATCTATTAATTACGTGATTAAATTATCTAATGATAATACATATAACAATCAATCTTTTTCAAACTTGTGTAAAACTATTTCAAACTTTGCGAGCAAAACTTCCAAATAACCTTCGATGTACCTCCATCTTGAGAAAAAAACTTAGGGGAAAATTCTCACAGTAGTGAACATAACTGCAGGAGATACTGTACCCTCTTGTTGTTTAGGCAGCGTTTGAGGGGCATATTTTCACAAGTATTCCGGGATCGAATAAACCAGAGCCCGCGACGGGAATCGAACCCGGAACCGCCACACCGCAGTCGGTTGCAATAATCACAGGGCTGGACAGAAGTTAGTGGACGGCCCTGACATTTTCCAATAATTCGCAACACGTTGGCCAAAATGAGCTGGCGACAGTTTGAAAAACGTTGTATTAAAAGTTAACGGCACGCTGGCAGGCGGGTTACAGGTGCATATATTCAAAATACACACACACACCCACTCCTCCCTCGCAATGCCAACCACTTTGACGCTCAACCAACATAGTTGTAGCTGGGCATCCGTGGAACTCCAGCTCCGAGCGCGTGCCTTGTAATTTCAAAGCCAGAGCCCGTCATTTTCAGGGAGGCAGTGCCAAAATAAATTACGACTCCCCGAACAAGTGAAGCCGACAGTGGAGTTCCCACCTCAGTCTTACCAAGAGCGAAGCGTTGCGCAATTATGAGTCAACCGGAACGACAGCCGGAGGCACACGTGATTGGAAAACCACAAGAACGGCTACTCGATGTACGAGTCACAAAAAATAAAGGATCCCACGTCACTTTCTAGCCTTGAAACGGAAGCTTTGGTTCTTAACACACGCGCACCGTAAAATACCCACGGCTAGCCTCGCCATACAGGACTCACTCCCAAGTTCTATGGTTATTGGTGTGTCGCAAATAACGAAAAAAAATTGGGAGTGGGCCTACATGACAAGGCTAGCGGTGGGCATTTTAATGCAAGCCATCACGTGTAATTTAAAAGACATTCGATTGCAAGAAGTCGGTGCCGCTTTCTTAATGTTGTCGGCATCTATCGAAACTCCCCACACTCGTTATAATCGTGTTTGGTTCTTAGATAATTAGGAATAATGTGTTGACCGATTCTTCCATAACGAGTTGCGAGCAGCAATAAATTAGTGGCGCAACACCGAATAACGCAATACGAACGAAAATCGCACACTTCAAGCCATTATTTACACCACCGGAACCTGTAGTCAGCGAAACTCCCAGTTGGTGTCAAGAACCTCAGTTCCACGATTACCATGAAAATACGGGAAAGCATCTCCATGTGATGGTGGGTGGGGGAAGGAGGGGGGAAGAGAGGAGTGCGTTGGATAAAAATGGCGGCTCGATTAGACCCAGAGAGGATTTTGGAAAGCTGTCGCTATTCGGTCACATGACGTGGGCAGTGTATTTCGTCCTCTTGTCTGAAATCGATTTTTCTTTTTTTGGAAAAATACACCTCTCTGTGTACTAGGGCTCGCGCACAATTTCATTTACGGACGACGGCGCATTTTTATTTTTATTATTTATCCACACTGCCCGTCCCGGTATTGTCCCCACCCCCCATAAAACAGCAGCATTCGATTTGCATTTATATAGTCACACACAATTTATACACAGACCCCATTTCCCCCCGTTCACCGCGAAGAGAGAATTTTACAGCTAAATTGCCTTTTGAAATTTAAATAATGGCGGCTTCACAGACAGCACGGTTACCGGTTAGCGATTTCAGTCCCACTCTTCCTATTACTGTAGCCCTCGTGTTGTTTTAGCAAAGTGTGAGGGGGTACATTTTCATCAGAATCCAGAGATGGAATAAACGAGAGCCCACGCCGGAATTCTAACCCGTTATGGGTAGCAACGAACGCCGGAACGAAGTGAAAAGAAAGACGTAGTTGTACGTCAAAAGGAACGGTTTGGATCGAGGGACGGCGATGCCCGCGCCACCAACGGCATTGCCCCGCCACCACAACACGATCACTCGACCAACTCACGGACAACTAACTGGAGTAGAGGAGTACATGCTCGCGTCCTCGCCAAACAACGATATGTGACAACGCAGAGACGCCGTTGCCCCACGGATCTCCAAGGGCGCGGTGGTGACAGGCAATTGGTGGACGGAGCACACACACACACCTTTCGCCGTTCCGTCCGCCTATTGCTGTCGTAAAAAGGGGAAGTTGTTATTTTTATGGGTGTCGATTTCATGATGCGCCGCGCACGGACAGTCATCTAGCCTCGTCGCCGGCGCAGCAGCAGCAGCACCAGCACCACCAAAGGCAGAAGTAATGCATCCAGCACGCGCCCAGAACGCGCGGACAGGAACATAAAATAGGGGGCGCCACTCTGTATATACATGTGAGCGGAGTTAATGCCGGGCCGAGTGCACGACCTGAATGCGTGAGAAGGAGATTTAAGACGGTCTTGTCTTAGGCTGGGAGAAATCACCGCCCCGGGCCAAGATTGCACGAGGCTCTCCCGTGCAAAATAATCACAATATTTTGAATACCGGTATTAAAAAGGCGAAAACAAAAATATTTTTTGTTTTCGAAACTGCGTAAAATTAATGATCAGCTCCAGTTTCGTGCGTATTTAAATGTACGTGAACATTTTATAATTGCCATTGTCTAGAGCCGCCCTGGGTGAATGCCCAGTTACTTCTCCTCCAAGTGGCCATTGACATCGGAAAGCACGAACGAGAATGAAAACACAATAGAATAACACTGAGATACTACGGTTCTCTTGAAACCTTAGTTTTTGTGACGTCGTAAAGACGCGCGCGGTATGGCAATTAATTCATGGCCTGATCAGCACTTTCGTTATTAGCAGAATTAAGATTTTTCTTTTTCATATTTACTTAAAATAATTCGGAATATGTCGAAACACGCACGTATTTACGCAATTGTGACATACGGTATCAAAACAATTCTGAATTAAATTTTAAAAAATACTATCAAAGCTGATGTTTTTAACTTTAACTATTGTCCGTTATCTAATTTGAGAATTTTATTTTCATTGACATTTTTTTTTACAAATACCCAGTGTGTCACCCCAGACGTTACAGGCTAATGTATTCAACAAATACAACTACACATAAGGATGCCAATTCCAACTAAGTTGCCCAAATTCCCCCCTTGTTTGTCATCTTTCGGATAATGTTTGCGCGGTCAACAGCACCGTGGCATTGCGCAGAGCTCGAGGACAAACAATCCCTGTTGACGACTTGTTGATCGAGCCAACAAGATCTGGCGCAGGTTCCAAATGAATTGGCCAGCATTAATTAGTGTGCGGGCGAACCAAATGACTTAATCGATCGTTCCTTGCATCTCCCCGCACTCCCAACGTTTTACCAGCGAAGTCCGATTAAGGTAATCGCTTACAGCGATCGGCTTATATTCGTAGACGCCGCGCTGGCCGGTGTCAACATACCGTGCATAATAATTCCCCGACTGATGATCCGAATCGAACGTAATAGTACACAACGGTTGTTGACCAAGTCGCCCGATGACGTCAGGGGCCAAATGAAAAGGGACGAAAAAAATAATTTTTTACGTTTATTTTTTTTTACCGAAGTGCAACAACAGGAGATTCTGTAACCCATTAATCGCTTAAGCAATTATAGAGAGGTACATTTTCCCCAGTACTTCAGGATCGAATAACGAAAGCCCGAGCCGGGAATCGAACCGGGATCGCCGCACACTTGGCGGATGCTCAGCCACTGAGCTATAGGGGCCGAATGATTTCGGGATACTTATTTTTTATATTAAATTTTAAGTTCAAGCTACACCGAAATGGATAAATTCAAATTCAATTCGCATTTTTTAAATTGAATTAATTACTAAGATATTTTTTTAATTTGAAAGAAAATCATGATAATGATGATTTTTTTGTAGGAGCCGTTGAGTTGCAATAGCCTAATATGAAGATTTCTTTCTCGACCAGAGAGAAAATGGAAACGGCAACTTCTTGTGGATACATGATGTTTTTTATTATAACCAAGAACTTGTAACACATTTACAGAGATGTTATGTGAATGTGCAGACTTTGAGTGTAATTTACATTAGGTGGCGATATAGATTACAAACAGTGAAAAAAAATACTTGCATCTCCCCTGCAAATAACACACTCAGGGAAGGTGAACGAAACAGACTCGTTAATTCATTCAAATATCCATTTTAACGTCAGAATATCTGTGTCAGCAATCATGAATCCCCGCAACGTTTAGTTATGCGAACAAACCTGAAAAGTAATTTGGCAATGAAGAATAGAACCGCAAAAATAGTTAAGCGAATCGCCCTGAAATGCAATTTCGCAACGGGACGGGGACACGTGCGGTTACAAGCGGATGAGCCCGAATAGCAATTTTGCAATATGGATAATAAAGCCTGGGGCGACAGCGAGCAAACAAGAGACGTTCGGCTGTGACCACAAGATCCTTCATAAATGAAAGCGAGACCAGCGTATATACACACATGGTATATCCTTCGTTAAGATGACGCTGAATCTCTAATGAGCTTTAGAGCAACCTCAGCGGCGACTGAAAAGGCACGCAATAAATCGGATGAGGCAGTCCCCGAATCGTCTCCTCTCAATCTAATCCGCGTTTCATCAATATTTGAATTTTAGCGTGGAATATACCTTAGTAATGACCGTAAGGGAAAATTACAAATTCCAATTGCTGATGAAAGAATTTGCGCAACGCGCTCTTGAGGTCACACAGCGCGTTCGGCGTCGTACCCCCCCCCCCACCTCCACCCCCCCCCCATTTAACCCATATATTGTGTCGAGTCACTGCACCGTGAATAAATAAGCGAATCGCGATTACAAACAAGAACAGACCGATACATGTGTGTGTACTAGAAGATCAAACAGGCGTTTGCGAGTATGTCACGTGACGCTGTCGCCTCCAGCCAATAGGCTTCGGGTTCCTGGAAGCGGAGGCCAAACCCTTAGGCTGTTCTGGCTGTACGTCAACACATATCAAAATCTAATCAATTGGAACCGCACGAGGGGTATCAGCAACCGATACCGAGAGAAATGAGCGTTTATTTTCTCACGAGCAGTGTTTTCGTAACTTATCGATAAAATTTGCAAACTTCTTAACGCTTTCCAATACTAGGTTGTCGAAAATTTTAAGAAGCTGTATTTGAAGGTGTTCCACGAATCTTAAAACGTTAGGCTGCCGGGGATCCACCCCTAAGCTCTGGACTCCCTAATGGAAGCTGAGGGGTGGTGACGCCAGTACCACAGGATCGAAGAAACGATAGCCAGCGCTAGAAATCGAACCCGGGACCACCCGCTCAGTAGAATGTGACCATACCCACTAAGCCACTGGGGACCGACAAATTCTTGGTTATATAAACACGTTGGAAGATTCAAATACAGCTTTTTTAAATCTTTAAGAATTTAATAATGGAAAGCGTTAACAAATTTAAATGGTAGGTAGTCTAGTATGCTAATATCTATACCTGCATCATGTAGATTGCATAAGCTATTACAGTGAGAGACGAAATTCACTCAAAGGTTACCAACGACTTAAATAAACCTTGGCAGTTTCCCTACAGGCTCATAGCACTATTTGAAGCTGGTTAAGAACCTTTCACTTCTCAATTTCCTCTCGACCAATCTAAAAAAAATTCGTGCCAACAAAAACACAATGTGACAAGCGTAAAAGTTCGAAAAAAAAAAACACTTCAGAATTTAAAGGTTGCGTTTACCGAAACTGGTAAACCATAATACCCGATGCCAAGCCACAACGACAAAACGGTGATTTCCAATATGCGCGACGCGATTCACTTCTACGAGCATCTGCGCCACTTCACACAGGGAAAATACTCGACCGTTTAATTGGAACGCGTGAGCCGGGCGACATCGTCAATCTGCCCGCCCGCGCCACCGCGAGTCTCTCTTATTTTGCTAGTGTGTACATGTAGAAACGCGCCAGCCGGCGACAGCGAACCCCCTATTAGCGAGTTGATTGGAGTGGATAATTAGGCAATTGTATTATTATATTCGGCTTTTATCTCGGGGATGCACACCACTTTCATGGGGGAGAAGGGGAGATGGGGAGGGAGGGTGGTGGTTGAGATGGTCGACCAATTAGACGAAGACTGAATGGGTGCTCGAGTTTTGGGCAAAATTATCGCGGACACGCAGCGTGTGGCGCTTTTAATATCTAAACTGATTCACCATTTATCATCGAAGAACCCCAGACGAAAAACAAGACGTAAAAACATGCCTTTTGCACCCCATTATACAACAATACTACAGTATTAGGTTTCTCGTTTATCCAATAAGAGTTTGTCCCTAAATCATAGAAATTATGTGCTCACTTTGAATAGCAACTCAGAATTGGAAAATTTATCCACATTGAAATAATAAAAACGGATAAACATTCAATTCAAGGTTTTGTGACCTCAGATTTTAAAGTAATGAAGAAATGTTTCTTCTATTTTCGTTCGAGTCACAGGCGTACACTTTCCACGTATTCCCATTTATGGACAAGATATCGATAGCACCTAAAATAGCAAAACTACAAAGCTTATCCCTGCCCTTATTCAAATGCTAGCCGGTGGAGGAAGATAAATCGAACGCGCAACTTCAATGCGATTGTCTCCGGAAAGCCAAGAACCACTTTAAGAAGCGCAGCCCCGTACCATAACCATCACCTGGGCAGCAGCAGCACTCCGCCCGAACGCCACCCGCTCCCTCCCGCTAGACCGGTCCCTAAAGTAACCATCCCTGGTGGCCGAGCCGTGCAACCAAGTTACCGGCAATAGAATGGCGATCGCCAATAGTGTTAGACTCGTCCTGAGCTTTATGGCTTTACATTGGTCCGATTTTACAACCTGGGTGATGCCCACGAATAAAAATAACTAAAAAACCTTCCGAAAAAGAAAAGAAAAAATAACTAAATAAACCAAACCTGGAATTTAAAAAAGGAAAAAGAACAAGCGAAACAATAGTCATTATTTCCTTTGAAAAAAAATAATATCCATAGAATGCAGACTTTCTGGATTCAAGATTCCAAGGCTTTACTTACGAAGGAAGACTCACATAAGAATTTCTGAAGTCCTAAAACTTAAAGAATTCGCGGTCAAGAATTGAACCAGGAATCACGGATGTAGTAGCTCAACGCGCTAACACGTTTATGGTTTACATGGTTTTTACATGGTTCACCTGGCTCGATTATTTTCATATGCAGTTGATAATAAAAAAATAAAGTTGTACACTTAAATTTAAAAAAACATATTTTAGAATTTAGTGTATTTTTTTCCAGTTATGTCTGGTGACCCTATATTCCCGATATGATACCGAAAATCAACGAGCAGGTGCAAAAGCGCTAGCAAGCTCGAATGTCCGACGCCTAGCCACCAACTGACGGACAGCGCGGCAGGGAAACATTGACAGACGGTGAGCAAATGGAAGAAAAATCGACTGACTGGACAAATTTTTGAACAAAAAGGAGACGAGAATGGATGGAAAGGCGAAATGGTCAGCTGCATCAGCCGGGCTGCTCTCAATCGGAGATTCCATCTCCCCAGAGGTGAGAGAGCAAGATTCGCAACCCCCAACCACCCCCGCAACGCATCAGAAGAAATCGCCCGCTTTTGTGTTATAGAAAAACAGCCCGGACAACCAGAGAACGGGTAGCTAACACCACGCATTCGCTTTTATTCGCGGAACAGAGTTTACCGAGTCGGTGGTTCGCGACAACAGCAGCAAGGCGTTGCTTAGATATATACATGTATATATTTTTTAATTTCATGTCACTGCAGCAAATATCAGTACAGTATATTCTTTACCCCATTGCCTATGCAATGCCGGTGGGGCACTCCAGTACAGAGCTCTGCGCTCCAGTACAGCTCACCAGTACCGGGTTCGAATAAACGAGAACCCATGCCAGGAATCGAGCCTGGGATCGCCGAACCGCCGCCGGTTGCAATATCGACAAATTCAATCCAAAGTTTCACTCGATCTGGTCACAAACGAAGTATGGCAGAAATAAAATATGATCTTCAAAGAGGACAAAAAAAATGGCAAAAAAAAAAATAACAATCGTACCAATGGTCAAAATAATAATAGCTACCGGACTTTATTTCACTGATTTCTAAATTATTTTATGCACTAAGTTGATTTGCAACTAAAATAATTGCGATGCGTAAAATCGCAAGACGACTCAAAGATTCAAAAATAAAATCAAAAGCCTAACGTCACGGAAATCGAGGAATACAATAACAGTTGACCTTGATAATAACAGTTGAGCTACCTGATCTAACAGTTGAGCTACCTGATAACAGTTGACCTATAGTCCTATACAATAACAGTTGAGCTACCTGATCAAAATAGGCATCACACATTTTCTACACGAAGAGTAAGGAAAGTTCGGAAACCGCCGATGGTCGACAATGGAATCTGAAAGGCGTCGCAGCGGAAGAGACCATCGGAAGTGGAGAAACAGCAGGAAGTGACAGGTAGAAAGTGAGCGACGAAAAAGCCGGTCTCATTTAGGTATACTACACACGACTGCCCTCAAGTTATTTTCGATGTTGGGGAAAGGCCGACAAGAATAGACAGCCGGTTCCGAGTTTATTTGAAGTCTAGTTAAGAAATTTGGAATTGTCACGACGGGAGACGAACCTTTGATCTTTGAGCACAGCCAGTCGAAACGGAAAGTGAAAATATTACACACTCGATAAAAAATAGCCTTTATTAATGATCACAGATCAGGTCGTCAAGATGTTATATTAAGCATTATTATATTGTTTATTTGCCCAATAAAAGCCATTCATGGTCATCACCCACAAGAGTTTCGTTTGACATTTTAACCGTATTTTTCATATTTATTTATTACTAGCTTTAAGTCCGGCTTCGCCCGGTTGTGTATTGCGCCATGCGTACCTTCTGTCTTTTGTTGAATTATTTT
>JAUJYS010005943.1:0-10679 GCA_033995665.1 Melogona broelemanni | reverse complement strand
GGTCTAGCCAACCTATCGTCGTTTATCCTCGGTGCGCACCGAGCAGACTCTATTGTTGTGTCGATAGTGTCTTTAAACTTTCTTCGTTTTATGCGCGTTGTTATTATACACGACTAACGCGTTAGGAGAAAAACAAGGTTTTCTCCCATTGTAACTCAGCGCGGCTCCCTCGCGAGGCTTGCCCTGGTCGGATTCGGACCAGCCCCCGACCCTCAAGGAGGGAGCGGGGCCTCGAGCGAGACAAGTCGCGCGACTTAATAAACGCAATATCCATTTCCGAATGCCGTCAAGATCGCTGTTATCCGCCGATCGCGTTATGGGGAAAAGGGCATCATCGGCTGAAAAACCTTTCGTCCAAATTGAAAGAGCGCGGACCACACCCCGAAAAAAATAGATGTGTATACCCCGGCGGGCGCGTCCAACGGAACGGCACGGCCAAGTACGGCAGACACGTTTGCAATAGGCACAAAGTCTTCCAGCGAAGACCTATCCTCGTGAGATCTGCCAGTGTTGAGTAGAAACGGATCGGAAAAGTTATATTCCTAGGAACTGGTTTCTATTCTGAGGAACTTTCCAAAATTCCCTTTCTTAGAAAGGATTAACTGATTTATTTATTATTATTATTATTAACTGTAACTATACTGTAATATTTAGCATTTTGTACTGCAAAATAACAGTACTGCAATGTATGTACTGCAATATAACTAAATATTACAGTATACTGCTGTAACTAACTGTAACTATTATTATTAACTGATTATTTATTATTTGATTAACTGAAACGGAGGTTCTCTTCATGGTTCCATTTTTCAGAACTTTTAAGTCCAAGACAGCCCGAAATAATTTTACAGCATCAAACAAAGATTTTTATCTGTGCCCGTAAATTGGCATATGTTCTTTAGATATCCATGAGCCGTTATGAACGTGATCAAACAAAAAAAAAATGTGAACCATACACCACTCGGTATCTTTTGCAGAAATTTTTCAATCGAAGGAACGGAACAGGAACGGAATAGTTCAAGGTTTCTTTCGAAAATGAACTAGGAATAGCCCGGTACTTTTTAATTTTTGTAGAAACTGGAACGGGTTCCTTTTTTCAGGGGCATAAATGGGAGCTTAACGTGTTCCTTTCCAAAAGGAGCAAACCCAATGCTGGAAAACTGAAGACTTATTCTGCTATATTCGAATGGGTCGACGTCTAAACCGCACCACGCTCAATCACGCTTGAATATAACACGCTTGGATATTTCGACAGGAGTCTAACGTGCTCAGTTTCATGCGGTATGGCTTTCTTGCGGGCGGGATCCGCAGCCAGCAACACTTTGAGGCGAGCTAATACGATTGACGGGCTATTACTTTTCCTCGCCAACGCAGACGAGAATCACTTCTACCTTTTCTATCAGGGCTATATCGTCTTCCATCCCCCGTTCTTTGGCACGCAGACACGCCAAACTCTTCCCGCCACCCACTAACACCACCCCACAACACTTTTCCCCGAGTCTACCTGGCACTATTCATTCGTTTGGCCAATCAGATTTGCGCTTCGCAACGGTGAAGCATAATGTAATTGTATTCAGGTGGGATCGCCTCCTGAGACCACCTCTTTGTCCTCTTTACTCACTGCAAGATGAATTTATTTTTTGCCGACATATTTTCAGTTCTAATGAAAAGTTTATGAGCACAGACACTAAAAAAAGTATTGTGTCTTTTCTTTCTCAGAAACTTTCGTCCACCACCTCTTTGCCTATCTTTGCGTTTCATTGCTGTACATTTAGTTATATTTTCATGACTCGCACAAGACCACAAGACATTTTTTCTTTCTTTTTCTACTTATTTTTCAAAAAACCAATCTCTAATTGTGCAATATTTTCTTGATTTTTTTTACTTTTAAATGTTTTATCGACATAGAAGTTATTTCAAATTTGAAAGATTTGAAACTAAAACACATTGAACACCAGAATACCAAAATGTGAAAAGTAATTGCAAATTTGTGTATCAAAAAATCACTAAGCCTTTTATCAAATATTTTGAAATCTAATACTATAAGACTGAAAATGGTGTATGTGTGTGTGTATGTGTGTTTATTGCCACATTCTCTCACTAGATGTCACCCCAGTTGCAATATAACCACTATGTGCCACGGCTTTTGCCTTAAGCTGGTTCAATTGTCAATCTCATGATCAGGATTTTCGTACAAAATAACAATGTCTGCGTTTGCTCACACTTTAGGGAACACACATACGGCAGACGTCGACGTCTTCGTTCCTTCGGCGTTTTGTTGTTTACATTTAAGGTTTTGACGACGGCAGACATATTTTTATTTTTATTTGAACTGTGTGCACGTGACCAAAACTGAATTTATACAAAACACGTGCAGTGCAATAAAGAGATGTAGGCATAGAAACTAAACTCTATAATTGCCAAAGAGATATGTTGACATGTAATTTGTGTTACATTCATGACGTCATCTACCGTCATGATGTCATCATATGTAATGACGTCATCATTTTTTTTTTGGTAATTTTTTTTTTCTTTGTTTTTCATTTTTTTTCATTTTTTTCTATAATTTTTTTTTATAATTTTTTTGCACAACCGGGCGAAGCCGGGAGAAAAAGCTAGTAAATAAATAAAATTGAGTTACTCACTGTGAAACTGACACATATTTATCTGTTATTACATAATAATATTTCGTTTACAACCCTAAACAAACAATATTAAAGTTTTAAAAAAAGTATTCCGTGATGTGGATAATACCGTGATATATGGTTAATACCGCCCTGTTTGACCAAATTTGACGTTTAAATGTTATTTCATTAAAACATTTTACGCGCATTTCACCGCCAACTAACTATTCGATATTTACCCGTGACTGGAAAGAACTATGTGAACGAATCATTAAAATGTGGGTAAATTGGTAGTTATTGAAATAAAAATAATATTTTATATGCTAAATTTGGCTCATTTATGTTTGTATCGATTTTTAAACGCGTAGGCGAAATAATCAATCTACGTTTTGAAAGGGTGTACAGATTTTTACGTAACCAGGTGATGTACTCCAATAAGCTTGGTCCTATAATTGTCCCAAATATTTTCGTGAACCAATCTAATTCCGCCCCTCCCCACTCAATTGTAATCTTATACTTGAAACTCAGTTTACAATTTTTTATATATATACCAATGACATTAATTTTTCTTTAGTGAATATTTTTTATAGGGTTATATTTGCGTCACAAATCGCTATCATCACCAAAACAGAACTATAGAAGATATTTTTACGTGAATTTAATTTATTTTCGGGGATTGCGATACGTACGCAGAAAACAAAAATGCTAAAAATAAGGTTTCCAAATCACCCTATTTCAAATAGTGTATGTTTGGTTGTTACTTCTCAGCGCCAGTGACAGTAATTTAATCCGCATTTCGCCGTTTATTTTTATTCAAAGATATAATCGCGAATTGTGTCGCCTTTATTAAATTGATATTGCTGTGGTGATTCATCGACCGTACGGTCGCGATATCTAAATTTGGAACGGGAATTTTCTCCGTAATGGACACTCGAGTCTCCATCACCAATGTCAAGGTTACCAGATAACACTTTTTCGGGTCATGCATACCAGACAGACGATAAGGGTTTGCAATATTCTCACCTTTGAGTACCTCGCTCGCTTTCACGTTTATGCAATCTGATAAATGGGTTTGACATTTTAATCTGACGACTTCGCATGGATTAAATACAGGTTTTGCGATCCAGTTGACAGTTAAATTAAGTGAACATATCCGCATTTTGCATCCGCGAGATTGGCTATTTTTTTATTATTTTAAGATTCTGTACCCCTTGGCTTCTTTTAACAATGTGTGAGGGGTATTTTCACCAGTACCTAAGGATCGAATACTTTTTCTTTGAAAAATGGTTTCAAAGTGAAATGGTTTCTAAGAACAGCTGATATTTCTCACATGTTTTTTATTATTGTTCTACGAGTAAATTATGTTGTCGAAATGTTTTTAAAATACTGAGTTTATTGTCCAAGCCCGAAAGCCATTCCTAATCAGTTTTGTTTTCGACAAACTGTTACCAGCTAGGAAACTCGTCAAAGTTTTGCTATCGATGCCGGGGTTTAACACAATCCGTTTTATCAATCAAAAAACGTCATTAGCGCCGATCAATTCTCGGAACCACGTCGTAACGGTCGTGCATGTGTGCATTACTCATATCCTAAGTTTAGCATTGATAAAATGTACTACAATTGAAGCTTTTCATCGGTCTGTTCCTGTTGCCAGAACGCTTTTCCATTTTTTTCCCATCCGCTTGAGTCCCCCACCCCATTTAGTATATGTTCATTTATTAAAAGTAGTTAATTAAGAGCACAAAAATAATCGGCGAGTAATATGTCAATTACTTCTTTGTACACATTTTATTCATGAGAAAATCTGATCTGCTCGAACGAAAACTTGTTTTGCTAAATTTTGATGAGATTATATGAAAATGCTTTTATTCAGCAAAATTGTATAAAGTGTGACAAATGTTTTCCCTGCATCTTAACCTCTTAATAAACTCATGGCGAATACGGTCAGTTTGAAAATATGATATGTTGTTTTCAATGAGGTCGTCTCACCATGTTCTGCGGGAAGAAGTCACATAGCCAAATTTTGGACCGCGCCAATTCTTGCCACGCGCCACAAAAGATGATGCAATCGGCACCAGAGGATGGGGGAGTAGGGAAGGGTCGATAAGTACCTCGACCGCGCTGCCAGCGCCAACAAGTGTCTTGCCATTTATTTATACCACACCTTTTTTTTCGTATCCACAGGATTGAATTTTCAATGCCACAGCGCCAAATGTGTGTAAATGTATATAAGGTACTCTTATCAGTCATGCTGAGTTATCGCAAAAGACTACAATAATAGTCAAAATCACTCGCAAAGTAGAAAAATAAGAAGTATTTGTAGTCTGTATCAACAAATCAAGAACATTTGTGAAATCCATGGGGATATGGATGTGCAGAGGACTTAGTGACACTCGAAAACATAAAGTAACGATTAGATTTTCAATTTGCGAAATGTAGATACATGTCGTGATCGATTATGAGCTTGACTTTTATCAAAGCCTCTGGAAATAATTGAAATAAAAAAATTAGTGAGAACAAATAAACTTTTGTTTATTGAAATGTCTACACTATCGGGCATTTAAATAAACGAAAGTTTATTTGTTCTTACTAATTTTTTCCTTCCGTTTATTGAAATGTCTACACTATCGGGCATTTAAATAAACGGAAGTTTATTTGTTATCAATATTCATCTTGGCGTGCAGCTGCGCGCATCTTTAAAAATTGTACAGAACATGCTTTATCATTTGCAAAATGTCAGTTTATGAATGAATAAAAGTGCTAATTTTTTTAATGTATTTGGGTGTTTCAGTAGATTTTTTTTTTTTTGTGTCAGAAAACTTTTTGATCCACCCCTCGCCATATCTATCAGCCGCTTATCCGGTCACGGCGCTGGTATAAATAGCAGACGGGACGACATTTTTTCTCCTCTATCCGTGTCAGTGGCCAGAGAAAGTAACATCACAGCGCGCGCCGAGAGACACGAGGAGAGCGAGAGCGGAGCAAGAACATCACGCTCCGAAACAACAACTATAGAGAGGAGAGGTAGGAAATTCCCAACTTTGTTGAACAATCATGGCCGGCGACTTTGGCGCCGCCATTTGCATTTCGTTATGCTCTAAGGGCAATAACTATTCACGAAGGACTGGTGCGAACAAGTGGGACTTGCAAAACAGAAGCGTTTTTAGCAATGTGTCCAGCTTTGCAATAATCAAAACTTTGTACCGCAGTAAATGGTACAAACGTTTCTGGTCTGGTACATCGGGGATACCTGCCTGATCTATCAGTCCATGTTTTTAAACTTTTGGAAACATGGACGACCAGAAATGATGTTTCTGGCCAGAAAATACGACCAGACATGATCGTTTATAGTTTTGCAAGTAAGTGGAAGCAATGTTTTGTTCGTGCAATGTAAGCAAGCTGCTAGTGAATCGAACGTGTAACTCGAATTTTTCGCAAACTATACGATAGCTGATTTGGATCGGTCATATTACCAAAAGGCTTTCTGCTGTATATCGCTAAATGCTATTTATTGGAATTCGTGTTTAAAAACCCATCCCGTCTAGCCCAGTCGGTCTCGCTAAAAACTCTAGTAATATAATTTAGTAAAACTTTTACAAATTTGGATGGGGGGAAGGGAGTGGCACCCTTGGACAGGTCCCCTCAGATCATTTATGAATGCAAGAACGATAGCAGGATCGGTTATATACAAGGTCGTCCTATTCGACGAGATCGATTTAATCTTTTGAGAAATGTAATGGCGGCCGTTTTCTGCCATTGAAAATATTGTTACTTTTCATTGCACACCTATGCCTTCCTAACCGGCCACATTCATGTAAAAACGTTTACTGACTTGCCCCACAGCTGGCAAGCAGCTGAGAAAACTACAACGATTTAAAAATAACCTGTCTAACAGGTTGTTAATGTTCAGAATACATGCTCCAATCACACCTTTGTATAGAAGTACGAAATGATGTTTCATAATTTCCCCTTAGTTTCCCTGAATATTTTCTTTGATTTTCCTTTATGCATTTTCTTGATTTTCCTTTAATTTTTTTTTCTTTTTATTTTCCTTATTTTTTTATTTTTTTCCCTTAATTCATATTTTATTAATTTATTTTCATTAATTTATATCGCTTTTATTTGCAATTGTAATTTGCAAATGTTTCATTATGTTTCACATGCTTTTTGAAAACAATTTCACATGATTTTTTTTTTTTATAATTTTACATGCTTTTTTTTTTAATAATGTCAAAATTACTTTCATAGAATACCGGTACCTCACATACGCTAATATTGAGTACGATATTCCAATGCTAGGAATTCCGAAGAGATGTCCTGCAACAGTGTGTCGCACGTTCTGCACGAGTTTGTTAATAACTACGTGGTCATGAGTGAGGACACCCGCAAAGCCAACGTGAAAATTATCGAAAGGGTGAAAAAGGAGTTGGTGGACAAGATGAGAAAAGTGGATGACCTCTTCGATGCCATCTACGACGGAATCTATGGGGCGGGGAGCTACTATGACAAGCTCAAAGTGAGAGACGCCGACGAGTTTGATCTGAATGTCCTGTTGCGATTGCCATTTGGAGAACACTCAAGAACCTACATCGGAAACTATAAGGTACGTCTAGTACAACACAGTGCACGATGAAAATAAATGAATGCTTAAGAACAAAATTAAAAAAATAATAAAAAAAATAAATACGAGATTTTTAACAGCAATTTCATTCAAAGTAAAAAATTGCAATATTTATTTACAAATGCTATAACCTTCTGAAACCCAAACCGAATCTTGAACTACATTTCTTTCGAATTTCACGTAAAAGTTGCTTTCACTGAATATTCCAGCAATTATATATCCAGCAATATTTATCTTCAATGTATTTGTGCATCTTATTGACCGCAAAACGCCTGATGTGACCGTACAGACTTTTGAAATGTTATGGCATATTTAAGTGAAGATAATTTGTACCGAATTTTCAATCGTGGTTGAAAACCTTTTTATACGCAAGGACAACGTCTTTTAAATCCGTATCTTTCCACGCCTTGTTTTCTCTTTACCAATGCAATTCTGATTTTTATAACTTGTATCTGTAATAGATAATTGAATACTTTTTAAATCTAATGACACCTTTATGTGTAGATTATTTTTAATTTTTAATAACTATTTTTATACCCAAGGACAACGCATTTCATACCCTTATTTTTCCACGCCTTGCTTACTCTTTATCAATGTCCGCCATATGCCCCCCTTAAAAGGGGCTGCTCGCGGGTAAATATTCTAATTGTAGTGTGTCCTGTTTTTTTATGAAACAGATCGATCGAAACAATCGAAAATCGGGATACGCGCAATACAAGCTACGCGCGCCGTTAAGCAGCACACTCAACAGCCGGTCGGACCCGCAGAACAAGTACAAGGACTTGCCCGACCTTTTCGACGACAAGGGCATACTGCTATCCACGGAAAAAATGAACCGCTGGTGGCAAAGCGTGGTAGACCGCGCCCTGGCCGCTCTACATGAGGATCCCAACTGGCACCCGCGCCGGCGAGGGCTGCAACAAATCCGGCGGGCGTGCCACGGTCCGGCCACCACACTCACTTTGGTCAAGAACAACGAGGACGAGATCAGCTTAGATCTGGTGCCAGTCATCCCGTTGCATCATTCCGTTTCCGATTTCATTCAAAATAATCGAATGTTCAAATTCATTCCGAGTAATGTACGTGGATATATTTTTTGGTGGCTCTATATTTTTTTGTTCACTTTGGGATTGAAATTAATATTCTTCACACCATAAAAAAATAAACTTTTTTATTATTGTTTTTAAATGCTGTTCTAATTGATAATATTCCTACATCTCCATTTAGGATAAGCGTGGATTCCTGGTACCAAAATCACCGCCACAGAGTACTTCAACCAACCTGGATAGCGATGCTTGGAACAACACTTTCTTCCGTGTATCCATTCCACAGGCGGAACGCCTCCTGATGACGAACATGGGAATTGCTAAAACCCTTATTCGCATATTCAAGGTAGGCAATTACTTCGCTCACTGAAGGTTAAAATCCACTTTGCTGTTACGACGCGTTTCACAAATTTAGTGGGGTTTTTTTTGTGTACGTTGTAATTAATGTTGTTTAACCTGTCTGGTTTCATCAGGCTTTGCGGGATTTGGAAAAATGGGATTTTTTGCCCTCGTACTACATCAAAGTTCTGTTTTTATGGAAAATAAGCAAAAATCCTGCAACGTGGTATTGGAGCGCAGCAAGAATGGAAGATTTGTTTGTAATGGTAAGTAGTTGGTTTATAATGAGCATCATTCCTAAATGGTTAAGGATCACCTCAATTATCAGATCATTTGTACACTTCTTTCAATCTTAATTAAAAATTTCCACAGGGAAATTGTCGAATTATTATACAAATAGAATGTCCCATTATGTTAGGCGAATGCTTGCGAACACTTGAGAGTTGACAGTAATTTGTGTAAATTGAAAAGTATTTATAAATTAAATTTCTGCATATTATTATTTAAATACATCTGAGGAGTTTATCATTAAGTTCAAATTATCAGCATATTGCTCCGCGATTTTACAAACTTCCGCAGTAAATGTGCACGCATAAAACACGATTACAATTAAATTATTGGTCAACATTTTTATTTTTCAAATTGCTGCCAAATACACTGAAATTAACAGCACCGCTATCAGCTCCTAGCTTGAACTATAAAAGCCAGACAGTTAGGAGCTGTTCTGTTCAGGAGTTGCTTCAGGACTTTCGACTCCCCAGGAGCTTCAATTTTCACTGCATAATTTAATTATTTTACCATGCAAAGTGACTAAACATGTCAAAATACGCTTAGATTTTCTGTGTGCCCTTCAGATGCTGATGACGTTTCAAAAAGCCATGAAGCAGAAGCGCATTTCAAACATTCCCTTCCCGGAGCACAACCTGCTGGAGAACATCGACGATGCCGACGCTGCCAAGGTCATAAATCGACTTGACGACATCATCGACATGGTCAATAACGATCGACTGGACGAACTGGCCGAAGTATTTCCGGGGGAAAGCGACAGTGACGATGAGGACTACGATAGTGACGACTACCCTTACTAGAGATCGACAAAAAAAAGCATATATCTGTGGGGTATTCTTTATCATACACGTATGCTTTTACATAGTCAATGATCTCTCGTATGTGGGCATCACTTTCGACGACCATGTTTCCAGAATCTACAGTTTCGGTAAGACGGTACACGGTTAGTGGCGACCATGAAAGCTGATGCTCGGCGTGAAGGACGCAGACGTGTAACATTTTATGTTACACTTAGATTGAAAGTCGTTCGTTCGCGCGAGAGGACGCTTTCTGGCGTGAAGCTCTGCACTGAAAAATTCATTGGGTTTGGGCGATTCATGGCTTTGCTCGGGGGTGTGGATACCAGGTAAGGCTATGAATTGACTCACCCAGGTTGAATCGACTGCGTTCTCCTCGACGAATACCCTCCCACTTGTTCGTTCCAGCGCCATCTATTCGAGTATGCGGCGTCAAAACGAAAATGGGCACCCTCGTCAATTTTGTGATGAACTTGTCAAGGTACCACCAATCGAAATGAAATTCCGCACGAACTGAGTTTGGAGAGTCGCACAAACGGAATTGCAATCGCAGAATTTGTTTTTGAAATGTGTTTCCCGCCTCTGCCGTAATTCCGAATGAAGGTGCTCGCGGTATTGGTCGTCTGGGATGGTCAATAAGATGAAAGTGAACTGGTGATTGTTTAATATGAATTGACGATGAATGATTTCACTGGAGTCAGAAAACTGTAGCCGAATTGTCATTGGCCATCCTAAGCGACCAATAGCGCCGACATCTCCACCCAGCGTTCTGACAAGAAACGGGAAAACATATTTTGGGCAAATTCTGCTATTGCCATTTCGACTGCGCAACTCTCAAACTCAGTTCGCGCCAAATTTCGTCTCAATTGGTAGCGGTTTGACAAATTCATGACGACGTTGACGAAGGAATCCATTTTCGTCTTGGCGGTCGTATTTATACATTGGAAAAAAGGCCCCCAAGAAA
>JAUJYS010005942.1:0-10679 GCA_033995665.1 Melogona broelemanni | reverse complement strand
AAGCTCAGGGGTGACACCAGTACCCCAGGCTAACGAATAAACGAAAGCCTGCGCCGGGAATCGAACCCGGGACCGTCAGCTTCGTAGAATGTTGCCATACCCACTGAGCCATCGGTACGTACTAATTTACATCTCCTCCAAGGGTAAGGACCTGATAATTTGGCCTGCTTAGGTTTCTGACCTAGGTGGGGATCTTTAACATGTGCTTGACAACGTACAGCTTTACATTCATTTAGAAGGATGGCGTTTGTACGAATTTTTATGACCAGAAAAATTCCAGCTAGGTTAGGATTTGAACCCGCGATCACGGGCAAAGTTGGCGATCACGCTAACCACTATGCCACTATGCCGGCACATACACTAAAGAAAATCTAGCGAAAATAATCTCTTTTAAGACACAACCAAAATACGCCAACAATATGCATGGTTAACCAATTTATATATTATACTGTCTACGAAGATGACAAAAAATCCACATTCACGGAAAGATCACCCCTTTCAGAACGAGAAGAGCATCGTTCGGACAAAATAGAAAAATCGAGTTGCCCGAATCCAGGCCATTAATCGAGCTTCGAAAACATCAAAACAACCAAAAACTAAAAGAAATGCACAGTAACGAGATATTCGAAAGGGTAAAATCTCAGTAGCGCCTCGTCGAAAGCCGTTTTACGGTGTGAGGAACAGTTGTTGGTCGCGTTATCGCCACGTTTCAAGATAATTTACTCTGGATTTTTTCCTGACAGCCGATTTCCGCAACCAGACATCGATATGTTTGCATCTAAATGGAACTTTCCAACAACAATTTTTTTTAAATATTGGCGGGGGTCTACATCGAATTAGGGATTCGGGAAAATACTGAACCCGGTGAGAAAAAATGCCAAATTCGTTACGGTGTCTGCATTACGGAAAACACATTAGTGGAGGTGCCATGTGGCAAAGTGGTTAGCACATTGGGCCAATGTTTCCGTGATCACGGGTTCAATTCCTGACCGAAAACTCTGGCGTTTTTTGAAGAAGAGAAATTTTAACGCACGCTTTCCTTTGGAATGGAAGTCAAATCGTGAGAATCGTACCAGTACGTTGTCAGGTGCACGTTAAAAATCCCGAAAGCTAAGTTACTTGAGTAATAGCAAATTTACTCAATTAAATAGCGATGTGTACGTGTACTTATAAACGATTTACAACGATTAAAGGTTACCAGCCAATATTTTTTTTCCATACGTGCTAAACTCTATGTGTATTTCGTTTTGTATTTTTGTGCTTATTAACTCACATTCAGTTTTCAAATTTTTAATACATATTTTCATAGCATGAATTCAATGATAATTAGAATTAAGCGAGAGAAACGACACCATCGTCCTTTGCAATTTATTACTGAAATGGCCAAACGTGCGCCACCTAAGTGGAAACCCCTGCACCCATACGAACTGCCAACACAGAGGGAAACAAAAGGGTTAGAGAGATAGTTCAGGCGGCGGACCATCGGTGGTGCTGGTGGTGGGCTGGTGGCGGCGTAAAGAAAAAAATCGGGATGGCGGGGAATGGGTGATGAGATGAGAGGGCAAAATAGTCATCAAAACGCAACGCACCGTGCAACAAAAAATATAAAGTAGACAGCGGACTGGAGTAACTCGTTCTACGTAAGTTATGGCCTCGATTTGCATTTTTTGGATGGATACCCTTCTATGCGTTCGCGGAGCCATCAAATTACACCCCTCCCCTCCATCATGCATGTATTTCCCCCTTCCCCCTTCGCCGAGAGTAATGAAATCAACACATTCGGACGAATAAAAATGCCACGCTGCGTGCCAAATTCCACCCGCCTGAAACGAGATGTAAGGGTAAAGCGTCGAACGCCTTATATCTTTGTTAGTGCAGCTAGAGCGAAAGCATTGCCAACAGTTTATCTCGCATGTGATCGATGCACACCAAAACTAAACAAAAAATAAAAAATGCGGTGCCGCTTTCCCCAAAGATCCCAATATCGACTTGATTCTATGACGACTTTCGAATCAGATGTGTAACCAAACGGTATTGCAATCGGCTGCGGTGCGGCAGTCTCAGGTTCGATTCCCGGCGTCCCGATTCGCGTGCTCTCGTTTATTCGATCCCGGTGTATTACTTGTGAACAGTACAATTTGGTACGGAATCTCTTGTAGTGATATTCATTACAGCCGTTAAGAATATAAAAAAAGATAAATATTGAAGAACAAAAATATATTTAAAAATTTCAATTACAAAAATATATATAAAAAATCCGATTACAAAAAAAATTACAAAAATAAACAGATCTAAAATTAGCACCCACAACTTTTAGAAAAACGAATCTGGTCATGGTTCAATTAGGTAATCACAAAACATCAACTCATGGTTGAGTTAGTAGTCATTGTCGCTGCATTCTGCATTTAAACTTGCTTCATGCTTTTATTTCTGCTACTGCGCGTGTATCCCACACATACAAACACAGGGGGTGCTTACTGCACTACCGGTTGAGAATGCAAATTTTTTTTTTTCTATGCGTGTAGACAGGCAGGGGTGGCTGCTACTGGGCGGTCTGATTTCTCAAGCACATGCACACCCACGGAGAAAGTATTTCTCATTTATTATTTACGACGTCTCTCGAAGGAAGTGAACGCCGCCAAGAAATCCGAAGAAGGCAATTCTCGGCAAGGTCGAGTGCGTATGACTCCGGGCTCGAGTAAAAAGGTATCCATAACAAGAAAACATGGAACCGGAAGGAAAAAAAAAACAAAAAACAAACAAACAGAAAGATAAATAATTCCCAAAAATACGTCGAATTTCTAGTCACGTTCAAATACATCACGGTTATCACATGTTAAACAGAGAAGAAAATCCTGTACATTAACCTATTAGGTCTATATACGACAAATAAAGTGTCGTCTTGTAAGATATATAAAAAAGAACAAGAAATCCAGGACAGGACCAGATATGAAAGACGACGAGATCTGGCAAGGTTCACAAGCATAAAGCAAAAACAGATTAAACCTTTACAAAATGTGTACAGCGTCGTTATGAGAACGTTATGAGAACGTACAATGTAAATTACAAAATAAAAAAAAATTCGAGCAGTAACGTAAGGAAAGGTTTATTTCGTTCCCATAACGACGCTGTACATATTTTGTAAAGGTTTAATCTGTTTTTGCTTTATGCTTGTGAGCCTTGCCAGCTCTCGTCGTCTTTCATATCTGATCCTGTCCTGGATTTCTTGTTCTTTTTTATATAAGAAAATCATGTTTCAGACATAAGCATTCTTAGTACATCTAAGAAATCTTACAGAAATTGCATTTTTTTTTGTTTGACTTGAAAATAAACGAATGACTATTTCTTTTTACGGTTGTTATTGTTTTGTTCTAAAATTGAATTTACATATTTATTAATTTTTTTAATATCATTTGACGTAGTCCTCCATACTTGTCCAAGTCTTTCCTAATTTTCACTTTCAAGAATTCACAAATCTGCTTTTTTCTAAACATTTCACTTCTCTAAACAAAAAAGGGCAAAATAATTTTTTCCCCTTTAATTCTCGAATCAAATATGAAATTGAAGAAAATATATACATACAAAAAAAAAACTGCAATTACAATTACAATTATTACAATTCGATTAATTACAAATTACAATAAATACCCCCATCAGTCCCTTTTGGGGGCCTATGGCGGGGGTCTACACACCAGTAAAGGACAAATATGTAGTTATCATATTTTTTAACAGTCTCTGTATTTGAGACTCTGTAAGACCATTCCACGACCATTCCACGATCATTAAGAGCTGAAATTCGCAATCAAAAACTTGAGACAATGTTTTTAATATCATTTGACGTAGCCAGTTACCGAGGGAGGGGGGTCGTCGCGTCGGTAAAACTTTCACAAATCATCCAAGCCGAATCAGCCGATACTAGTATTGAAACTCGGTAACTGTATAAAAAGGTTACGCCTCTTCTCGATGACAAGCAGGGTTCGAGGGAACGACAACAAATGTTCCAGTTCGTGCGTGGCGTAATGCCGACAATCGAGGGGTCGCTTTTATGGATTGGCCTTTCCTGCATGCAGGGCGGCACAACGCCGTTCAACGACAAAGCAACCCATCTCCTACTTTGATGGTAGATCGAGGGGTGTCCGAAAAGTATACAGAATTTTTGTACTGTGTAATTCAAAACTGGATTAAAAGCTGGGAAACAAACTGATTTCAATCCCGTCTAAATGTAAGCTGATTCGAATAATTCTGCCGGTAGGTGGCGTGCAAAAATTTCAGTTACGGAACACTGAAGCAAAACAAAGATATAGATTTAGAAACGGTGGTTATAACCGTTGTATTGCGTGAAACGCAGCGTGAACTTGAATACAACGATTATAACCACCGTTTCTAGGCCTATAATTAGTATCGAAGTGTTGTAATCCCATATCTTCTTTATTTTATAATAATAAAAAAGTACAAGCCTACTACAATTGTTGCAGTTTCCATCCCTGGCCAAGGATCCTTATTTTTTAACGACAATATAGGTTTTAAACATCTGCAATCCTCTGTTAAATTGATCATTTTCGCAAAATTGAAAGGTCACTGAGTTTCAGACAATTTTGTCCGTTTTAAAATTAAAAAAATTAATATATTTTTTAAAATATTTTTTTCAATACCTCTGTCGCGTAGTAACTATAGTTAGAATACATTACACAGTCGGTCTATACATTACACAGTCGGTGCAATGGGTCAGTGTCTTTCAAACAAAAAAACGCTATGTTCAAAAGAATCCAAATTGATTTTTGAATCAAGCATTAACGTAAAGGGGCATCTGAATCCTGCGTCTCGAAAATTAGCATTACAATGGCATAGAATCGAGGTACGAAATTCGCTGTCAGTACACTAGCAAATTCTTCGCAACTTTGCGACTCATGTCATAAATGGTGAGCCCGGAACTAGATACGGTTAGCTTTTAACCAATCTCATAAATTATTAATTCGCTAGTTCTACATACATACACAGCGGAAAAAACTTAACAAAACCCTACCACTAAATCACTAAGCCACCACGACTAGCCTGCTCCTTGTATGGGCGCTGCGTTTATTCACAAGGTGCCGCACATTTCGTCAATAGGTATTTACATATTGGCTGCAATTAGAATTAGCTACGCTCTACGTGAGCTGCAAAGCGACCACCAGGTGTCGCCTATTAAAGTCCATGTGGTTCGTGTTGCCGGATATTGTTTTTGGAGTTAGATCAAGTTGAATAGTTTTACTAGCGATACTGGCGTTAAATTTTGCATTGCAAAATGATGTACAACTTTATCAGTTGTCAATTACGAACGTAAAACAATGAGGTCAATCCATTTTCCAAAACATTCCATTGTCCGAAGCAAAGATACTGATTGAATTATATGGAATGCCACCAGAAGGTACCAAAAACTGCCACTCGCAGAGGCCATACCCTAACCCTATAGTCGGCCACCACCCATAGCAGTGTACAATTTTAAAACCACTTTTCCCCATTACTAATTGAGCCGACATTAAAAATGCACGATGTGAGCATTATTAAATGGCGTCTATGAATATTTTAGTAGCCGACAACGCGAGGAAACACACACACACACACCGACATATGCACACAAGCGCAGTTTACAGAATCGTTTTAAATTTCAATTGTCGCACAACGACGTGGCTCTGCGTGCAAAACCCAAGCCGGTCAGGCGACAACAGCCACACAATGGGGCTTGAGCTGCTGCGACGTCCGACAGGGAAAGGCGCGTTTTTCGCCACCCCACCACACACGACGCCGCAACAGTCCCTCACTGCCCCACCCCTTTGTTTCCCCCCTTCTTTGCCAAAGCAATATTCAAATTTGTTCGTATTACGGACACTCCCACTCGTTCGTACTCAGAAATCGTCTCGGTTAAACGCGGGAATTTCAAAGAGAAGCGGTTTTCAATGGATCGTACTCATTGACTGGGTCAGACGAAAATTATTCAAAATGGCGGCCGGATATGGAAAAACTTAAACTGATCAGTTTTCATCAGCGTGGTGGGAAAGTATCATTCGACGTGGTGGGAAAGTTTGACGTTGGCATATGGAGCTCCCCACAAACTTTTGCAAAACTCCTTGCGCAGAGTAGTTTCAAAATTTCTTGGATCAATCAATGTGCTTATTGGAAATTATCTTCAGGAAATATCGCTTGAAATTATTTTTTCCCATCAAATATATTTTTTTTTAATTAAATAATACGAGAGGTTTTAAGGATCAATCAATCAATGTGCTTATTGGAAATTATTTTCAGGAAATATCGATTGAAATTATTTTTTCCCATCAAATATATTTTTTAAAATATAATAATACGAGAGGTTTTAATAAAGTATAAGCTAAACTTAGTATTAAAAACAAAATGCATACAGATATTATTCGAATTGTATATTATGAGATACATTCTAATTTTTTTTAGGTATGTCAATAATTTTTTTCAAAGGGTATTAGTCATTTTTTTTTCGAATCTACGTTTAAGTTTCAACAGCGAGCTAGTTATAGTCCACAATTCCTGGCAAGCAAGCGGGAAACTCAACGCGCAGCATTATCATCTTTGCCCACCAAAGTACATGAAACTTCCCCGCATAGCACGAATGCATTGTGTGATTGCATCCTCTACTACGCAGTTGCCCATCGAAACCATACTTTGTGTTCCGCATCGGTTTCGTTATCGTACGCAGTACTACTCGTAAATCGACGACTTTTATTTTACCTGTAACACACACTGTATAACGACAGCAAATTTTCAAATGACCAAGTTGAATTAAAACAGTATTTAATAATACTGCTTTAATAATAAACAATGATCAAATGAGCCGGACACAAACAAATGACCTGTTTGCCAAATACAGACGGACGGCGAAATGCATAATTGGATTCCAATTAAATGACATTAAATTATTCATAATTTTCACGTTGACACTGTAGCCCGGATAGCGGAACTGCGGACTTTCGCTTATGGGAATTCAGAGCAAAGTTTTAACAATTTCCTAGCGAGCGAGCTTATGGTCCAATAACTCCGAACGACACGGGGTTTTCTCGAGGCTGGTGGTACGTACAAAAAGCGAACTGGAACGATATATGTTTCACCGCACACGCCGTCGCGACTAAACGATCGGTCGGGTGTGAAAGCGCCGCCTCGACCCCCCCCCCACAGTGCGGGTGCGATGTGTCATCCAGCGTGTTTAGGCAAACAATCTGTTACTAATGAAGCGATCCAAGAGTCGTTTGTTACAATTTCACGCTCAGAAGTGTCTCAAGTTGGGACATCATTTCACACGTCCAAGGGTGCGGGCGCACTGCTTATACACATGCATAATACGTCTACTGTATACATGTACTGTATGCGTACGTGTGTATACAGTGTAGGTCACGCGCCATATCGCTTTGACTTGCCAACCCTCTCCTCTGGTGGGCGCGTTCCGAAATGAACTGAAGCGATCCCAGTCGACGTGTTAAGGGGATGCTAGAGGATGGAAAAAAATTGCTGATAGGAAAAAATATTGCTGATTCATTTGGTTACGTGATAGATGAAATAGGTGTTGAGGTTGCTGCTACAAGTTTACTTTTTCGATTCTGAAAGTCGTCATCCAAAGCAAATATTTGAGATATTGTGTAAAATAAAAAAAATAAAAAATGCAAATCTGTCTCATTCGTGCATTTTTGAACCAAACTAACGAAATCCAATGACATAAGTCTACGGAGTAGAATTTTTAAAATGTTCTTAACAAATGTAAAAAGACCAAACAAAAACTATATTTAAGATCATTTCCTAACTTTTTGAAAAATACTTCATTTACTGGTACTATTAATTCAACAAGACTGCGCACAACTTTCCAAACAATTTGAAAACACTAGTCTGACCAGTCTCAAACATACCGCTATATTTTTATAAATAATTAATTTTTTTATACTTTAAAAGAAAAAAGAAAAAAAAACAAGAGATGGACAACAGCTCGCCCTATTCGATAAGAGACAATTGAACGATTCAGCTATATCTAGGCAGTATCACAATAAAATATTCAGATTTCAAAACGCACCCCCCGGCACGGGATATGTGACTCCCGTGAAATGTAGTCAGACTCAATGACTGTGGGCACGCATTGAAGGGGGCGAACATTGTGTCGGGATCATTTGCTTTGAATGGCCAACCGTCGATGGAGAGAGAGAGAGAGAGAGAGACCGGGGGATAAGGAGGAATACCCTCTTGGGGGTGGATGATCGCCGGAGCGCACGTTACGATCCCGCCGACGCCACGCGCGTGGCCTGGCACCCTCCCATCCCTCTTCCACCAAGATAAACCCACGTTTACCAGCGCACCCTCACCATTTTACTTCTGCAAGATGGGACACGTAACCAACGCACCAAATCTTACGCCCGAACGAAAGTGAACACTCATTTTCTATCAATGAATTGGAATTATAAGGAAAGGCAAATTCTTTCTAAAACTTTTGTAAAATATGACCTAGGTGGCTAAAACTTAATATTTTAATATTTAAATGAAGTAATTACCGCGCCGAAACATTATGGCAATATGTATGAATGTGTGGCATAGACTTTGATCAGTACCTTGGGATCGAATAGCTAAAGCCCGAGCCAGGAATCGAACCCTGGATGGTCGCACACATGGCAGATGCTCCACCACTAAGCTGTGACGGCTACGCAATTTTAGATGTGTTAGCCAAGGGCGTTAGTATTAGTAGTTTACAGGGAAAAGACTCAATTTGTCTATTTTGCTCGAGCGCCATCTGTTAAAACAAAACTGGCGGATGCAACATTCAATTACGTCTTTGTAATGAAAAAAAAAAAAAAACTCGGTAAAACACTTTAAAAAAAATAAAATATTGGGGTTGCATAAAGTTGGCATTGCTGCAACCGAGAGAATTCATCGATATTTTATATCGATCGTGCTATCATCGATATTTTATGCGATAGACACAGGCCATCAAAATCATGGGCCACCACTTGATAAAAAATACCACATTAAAATTAATAAAATGAAACTAACTCGTTGCGTTTTACTTCAATTGCAAAAAAAGGACTTTTATTCAGGAACGCCACTTAGAATGTACATCATTTACAGAACACTATATATATTACATAAATATAATAAATAATTCGTCCTTCTACAATCATTTACACGAGAGGGGATTGATATAAGTTAACAAGTATAAAATCAGAGGAGATTTAGATTGTGTGATTGGTAACATGAATTCGGGTGGGTGGGGGAGGTGGTGAAATGCTGGCCAGGTAAAGTCAAAAATGCCATTTTGTACGTGCTTGCAACGGCCGTTTCAACCATTTGTAGCTGTCGAAAGGGGTGGGGTTTGGAAGGAGTTGAAATAATCCGGAAAATACACCATTTCTTCTAGAAACCAATCTCAAATCACGCAAACTTACGTGTGCAAACACACAGACACACGCACAAAAAAACATTTTGCTTTGATGTATTTATGCAGGAATTACATTTTAGGGTTGGTGGTGCAGGATTACGATTTGTTAATTAGTGAAGATTGGGGGTTATTTCCTTTGAGCGACAAACATTGCCTTACTGGCCCAGCCGATTCCAATTTTGTTTTTATCCCAAAATAAAATTTTGAAAACTTGCATTGGTGATAAATTCAGCGTTTTAAATGTTGGAATGGATCGACCCAAGTCTCACAATCAAAACGTACGATTATGTTTTTAACCCGGTCGCAGAACGGGCCACAAAGACCAGGTTAAACAATTTAAAGGACAGGTAAGTACCCAACCAGTAGTGTAGCCATTTTAGTAGGGCGCTGTAAAGTCGTACAAAAATCCGTCGCAGAATCAATCAATCGACAAGCGAAATTGGCTGGCGAAAATTTAATGCCGCGCCAAGGACCGAATATGAAATTACAGACATTTCCGTCAAAATAACTACTTTTGGCTCTGTGTTTTCGGATAATTGATAAGGAATTTCGAATAAGTGTACGACGTTGTATGCTGCTCATGCATTTTCCGCAATACGCTTTTTAAAAAAAAAAATTACGAACGTGCATTCATAAAAATGTTGAAACGCAACGGCGGTTTAGTACTTTCGGATCAATTAATCGATTTAAAAAATACCAACGTTCTGAAAATCGTCATTGCCGGTTGCGTACATTCGAATTTGCCTATCGCCGGTAATAAACGACCACCGCGGAGGATGAAATTTTCTGTTTTGATCAATTTTGTGATTAAGTTCGTCCACTTATTTTCGATGTGCGCACTTCCCACTGCAACTACGTTCGCTGTCGTTACATAGGTAAACGAAGAATAAATTAGCATACGCTATGTTCCGATTCATTGAAATAGCATTGAATTGAGAAACAAGCTGGTACAATCAATCACCCATATGAACGCAAAGAATAATTTTGAATTGCTAAATTGTGTAGAAGGGCGCGGAATCGAATATTGAAATTGTTGGTCACCTGAAGCTATAAACATGTAGACTTAAATGAAACCGAGCCGCATGGCAGTGAAGCCGATTGCTTGCGTGCGTTTTATCGTCAAAATAAATGGGTACAAGTCAAAATGGGGAAATTTAGAGCTAACGTTGCAGCAAAAAACATGTTCAACATGCAATTTTTTTCTCCACTCTTCGTAACAATAATTCTAAAAACAATTTTATTTTTTTAATAAGTATTTTCA
>JAUJYS010005941.1:0-10635 GCA_033995665.1 Melogona broelemanni | reverse complement strand
CATTAGGGAGTCCTGAGCTTAGGGGTGGATCCTGCTGTCTGGCTATTCCAGCTGCATCCCTCTTCCCTTCCCTTCCCCTCACATATCTCCAAAGAGACACGAGGGTGCTGTAATCCTGTTACGGCGCTACGGTGATTTGAAAAAAAAAATATATATATAAAAAAAATTAAAAAATGCAATTTTCTGCTGTCTGCTGTGAACAAATTTTTTAAAAAATGAGAGCAAAACCGTTGAAATTAAAAAAAAAACTTGAAAAAAATTCATGTGAGCGGATGACATCAGTGGTTTCGCTCTTTCGCTACCAGTAAGACATATGTGTCCCGCTGTGTTTCACCTTTAACCTTTATTATTGATCTTCGACCTATGACTTTTAAATTGGCTATTATTGTAGCTAAAACCATTCCAAGTAACATTTATTTGAAGAAATATCAAGTGTGATGAAAAATCACATGTGGGACATATGTGTCCCAAATACAAAATCTGATTTCCTTGAAAAAAATCTGAATTTTTTATTTTTTTATTTTGAAAAACAAAATTTGAGAAATAAATGAATATCTCTTTTTGGTAGCGAAAGGGTTAGTTGTCTACCGGTAGATATTATCTGTAAATAATTTCTGAATCATGTCAAAGGTCAGCTGGGACACATGTATCCCACTGGTAGTCAACTGAATGTCCCAAAAATCACATTGTCCCTGTACAAGAAAAAAATATGTAGACTACCTGTGGGACATATGTGTCACAAATACCAAATCTGATTCCCTTGAAAAAAATCTGAATTTTTAATTTTTTTATTTTGAAAAACAAAATTTAAGAAAAAAATTAATCTCTTTTTGGTAGCGAAAGGGTTTGTTGGTGTTGGTGAATAAGCCTTATGATGCCACGCGCATTGCTATTTGTCCCGACGGTGTCTTCATTGGTTTTGCCAATCGTTGCGACTGTCGCCAAACCTTTTAGTGTGACCGAACTCCGCGCCTCGACTGTTTTAATGTGTCTGTATGGCTGGCTGGTCGGCCCGCCGCCTCGGTAATATCACGGTCGTTGTCTTTGATTTATTTATACAGGTAGCCTGACTAGCCTCACCTTGAAAAACTATTCGCCGACCATTATTATCGTGTGTGTCCACCGCTCGATATTTCGACCGGCATCTCGGCCAAGTCAAATTACAAAAAAAAAAAAAGCTTAGTCTAACCACGTGCGAAACGGCAATTAGTCGAGTCGGTAATATCGGCACTAGTTATGAACCGATCTGCCGTTTCGATACTGAAAAATAACGATACAAATGCCGGGACGCGTATTTGTAATTTCTGTTCGCGTTGCGGTTTTTTTATATCTATGTGTTGTTTTTTTTTTGTTTGTTTGAATCCTTTGAACTGTTGACGTGCACGCAGGCTTAACAAAAAGAGTAATACGCTGTCTGTAGGCAGCGTTTTTTCTTTGCAAAGCGAAAAAATGTAGCGAGGAATTAGTAATTACAGATTTCTAATCTTTGAATCGCTTTTTTATGCGTCCGTGTCGTTTTGAAAAAATAGCCACGCCCAATACAAAAACTTGCTTATGAATCTTTAATTGCTCTTAAACTTGGTGCTATATAATGTGCGAGAGTAAATATTTGTGTGTATCCTATTACGTTACAATGTGTACCCGCAAGCAGTCCCGGATTGACTTATATCTGAGGTCAAACGACTATAGTCAAGGACAGAGACATCCTATTTTTACCACTCTTGCTATAATATATTTAGATGTACAGGAATTATGGATCCATTTTAGTATTTTGAATAAGTCGGCCAAAGATAGTCCGGTTATAATCAATATCGGTGATAAAAAGGATGATATTATCCTATATCGAATTTCGAATTTCAAATTTCAAAATTCCCACCTTGCGGGTGGCGCTCTCTACCGATGCAATACGTAACTACACAGAACGTCTGCAATAATCAGTTGTGAAAAGGCCTTGCACGAAAGAAGATAAGTTTGCCATCAAATTTCTTCGAGAAAACAAAAAAGTATGGTGAAAAAAGACTTCTCAGGTAACCTTCCAAAACATCAGGTAAAATAAAAACAAGTTTGACTGGGGGAGATAAACGAATGAATTTTTATTTTTATTTTTTTGTTAACGGGTCGTATTTTGTTTTAAAGACACCCTCTCCTCCGATATATCATGTACCCAAGCGCAATTTATGAAAGGCCATTTGGGGTGGGTCTCTTGGCCCGTAGGCGTAGCGTACTTATAACTGGCTTGAGGGTTACTCGAATAATTTCGATAATTTAGAAATTTAATATGTGGAGTAAGGATTTAAGAACAAGACCCACCCATCTCCTGAGAAAGGTATAGAAATGTATTATTTCTTTCTAATAATATTGACGGTAGAATGGCTTAAGTTGGTTATCGTGAACGCTATTACGATTCAAATAAGAGAGCTGATTGATAAGTAGTGATAGTATCTATTTTAAACTTTTCAACAGATGGCGCCACAAGTCGTTGTGCATTTCCTGCACGTGCTTAAACATATTGTCTGTCGTGTGGGTGAAAATCAAATTATTGGTAGGCGTTCTGGCTTCACAAACTGGTGGACGCGAGTTCGAATCCCAGCAATCTCTTTCTTTTTTTTTGGCTAGCTTTTGTGTCGGCATTTTTTTAAAAATAGTTATTAATAATAATATTAGTAAAATTTATGATCGTATTGTTGTTTTTATCAAATATTTCTGCATTATTTGTAATTAAGAACGAAGAAATTAAAAGTTGTGTCGACAGCGGAGAACAGTTTTTCAGGGTAAAACAAAAATTGTTTAAGATTTTGTAAGGATTTTGATCTGTATCCGGAAATTTGGCATGTCCCGAAAGTTTGTTCCCGCAAATGTCCTTTTGGCGTCATCATGAAAGTAATGAAACAAAAACAAAAATTGTGAACATTACACCGCTCGGCATCTTTTCATAAATATTTATTAATCGAAGGAACGGAAAAATTCCAGGTTTCATTTGAAAAGGAACTAGTAATCTATAGGTACTGGAACGGGAACTGGTTCCTTGGTTCATTGGAGGAACTGAAAGTGTATGTTTTCTAACAAATCTTGATTTTTGAAATCACTTCACAGTAGACTACTGTAATTGTCATTGTTGCCGCTTGCTTCATAGATGGCGGTGTTGCCGTGGACATGTCCGAAGCATTTATTTACCCATGGTACCAAAAAACCATTTAGTGTTTTCATCTACATGTAATCACACGCGTTTATTTTACATCTATAACGTTCGTTTGTTCATCATTTCGCATTGTGTTGCGATCTCGTTTATCTTCATCCCGCACGGTCCTGCGTTTTCATATTAAACAAAGATCATTTTTATGATTTGAGTATAATGAATAACAAGTTATGAATCATTTAATAGCATTTTATCACTGTTTTAAAAGTGTTTCACTCGACAGTCGGTTGTCTTGTTTACCAAAGATTTGGTTAAGTGACCAGATGTCTTCCTTTTGTTTGTTTACTTTTGAATGCACGCGTGAAATCCGGACTACTTTTTATGGCGTGCGCTGTATATATTTTCCACGATAGGTCCAATCTTTTATTTAAGCATTTTTTTCAACTATGCGGGGGACACTTCTTTTAAAACTATGCTTCAATTTCGCTCTACTGAATGCAATGAAGAGTTTTTCGTGGCTTTTTTCTTAGCTCGTGCGTTTGCCTGCGTTTTCGCACGAATTTCAAAGTCATTCCTGGATCGTGATGGGTCGAATTTATTTTGGAAGCGCCGTTTAGCGGTGAATCGCGTCGAAACTCTTCGGCGATTCAGAGATGGAAACGGTGTTCGGTGTGTAGTGAACTTTGAGGCCGCGCAAGCAGACCAACCGCATTTTCACTCGCGTGGGAAAACTGAATCTTGTGCAACTAATATGCAGTATAACTAACTTCTTCACCAGCATGCGTGCACTCCCACAGATTAGCCCCCTTCCTTCATCTTCCCGAGTAGCATCCCAATGGCTATTTTTTAATACCCGCTCATCTTCTCTGTATCTGAATAATGTACATAGACATATGTGGGAAAATTCTCTCGGCTATGGTCACAAGGTGTCCGTCAGTTATTACGTATTCCTGTATCTAAAACATCAATAACAAAATACCAGAAGGAGCCAGAACAGCTAGCCACTAGGTGGTGCTGATGCTCGCCAGATCTTCAATGGCTTTTAAGCTCAAAGGGACTTTGGAAGGGTGGGTAAGTGCCACGCCTACTTTTCAATGTTCTCAAATTCTCGAAGGCCTTTGAAAATAGAGTGCTAAGCTGGTGTATAGATATGGAATATTTAAATGCTCAGCGAGTGAGTTTGACTGACAGTATATTGTATTCTATATGAGTTATGCACGATTCTGATTTCGCTTTCTCCCCGCCACCCCCCAGCTCGGTTGTAACCCGAGTCATAATTCGAGGTTACCAGTTGTCGGGGCAGCCGCATGTGGACGTCTTTTTTTTCTCTTGTGATCTTGTCAGAAAAAAAAACAGTTCCTACCCACACTATCCGACTTGCCTCTAGGCGCTGCGTCTCCATGTGCCGTATTATGTAAATGCGTTGCGTGGGCGACGGGGTGATAAGAATGAAATGTATTGGGTATGATGTATGGTGGTCGCCTTAAAATATGGGTCGCCGTTTATTTATGAGCCGTATATGGGACAGTGTGACCTAATCCGGTGATCGGACCGCCTGTGTTGCAATAGTTATTGTGTGGCCGTGCGGCGTCCGCAATTTTACAATTGTGTTTTGTTTTTCGTATTGACCAGCTAAGAGTTATTTAAACACCCCTCCCCCCCCCTCTTATTGCTGCATTGTTTCTACACTGCAGTTGTGGTGTGGTGCGGTTTATATTTTTATATTTTCGAAATTAAGTTAACGCGTGCGAAATACGAATTTTGATTGTGTGCGAGGCGATGCAGTTGTAAACAAGAAAGCTGGTTAAAAAAATTAATGAAGAAATAAAGTTGCAACCCGGTACAGACTAGAGGAAATATGGTGTTGGCGTGAAAAAAATGATTGGACAAAAGTTACCAAATTATTACTCCCGTACAAAGTAGCACTTTTGGAAGTATCATAATTGTCTCATCAGCTACTTTGAGAAAACCGATTAATTATGAAATAAAATCAGTGTTATAAAGTCCGATAGTTAAAAAACGTTTAAGCTGTCAGGCACAGAGGACCATCATTTCACCACCATTGTTTCATCCGCTATGTTAAATGCTACTCGCACCGTCCAAAAAGTCAAGAATGAAATTATTCTGAAATGGGACATGAGAGTTTAAAAACTTATGAAATAATTACTTCCGAAAGTACTAGTACTATTCACAACATTTTTTGTATTTCGCAAATTGAAAAAGTTTTTCCCCATGCTTGGACTGTCAAATTGTCCTCTGAAGCAATTTTTTTTGCGTTGCTTTTCGTCTCATCAAATCGGTCGTCTTTTCCGCTTAAGATTATCCTGTATTTAAACTTGTTTTCTTGATTTTTAATCCTAGACATACATTTTCAAGTATTATCGTACATTTTTTCTGCTTCACAAATTAGTTTAATGATATGCTTGCTTGATGTACAACTTGGCGTTTAAAATAAATTACGGTTTAATGTGCCAAAAGCAGGATTCGATCAATAAACATCACCCATTTGGGTGATGTTTATTGATACATTTTCAAGTATTACTCATACTATCTCGGGTTCGCCACTCCGTTCTTCCACAGTTGATGTTGTCCTAACATAGCCTGTACGTGTTCATGTTCCTCTCGTATTTACTGTTTTACACAGTTGCTAAACTGGGAGTTGCTGACGGAAACCTCAGTTTATACTCGTACACTAACACTTTATTAGATTTTGATGACATGAGTTCTAGATTGATATCCGATGGTTCAAAGATCGAAAGTCCAACCACGTGTGTATTAAGGATACATTACACCCGCCCTGCTAAGTTGATATCGTTTAACCGTATTTATGTGCTCCTCCTTACATTAACAATTTGTAGTGACAGTCGTTCGCAATGACGTGCTTGTGTTTTGAGGCCGATAAAGAGATAAAGCTCTCTGAGCTCCATCCAGCCTATGACTCACCAGAATTAACCACACTCCATTGCTTTCCACTCACAAATAAGCGATAGCGGATCGTTGATAAAATTCGATGATTGGGCAGTAAGGTGGTATATACAGTTTGTGGATAATATTCTGAAACAGTTTTCTGCCGTCTGATCTTCCTTTTGTGCGTTCCGTTGAGTTCTGTTGAGATCGTGAAATGTGTCTTGGTGAATAATAAGTATTGGCTTCGAGATTGGATTTCTTTGGTATGATTTGCGCCCTGACTATGACTGAACTCCAACCTCTACCCTATTTCGAGGAGTTGCTGACGAAAATAGAGGGTTTGAGGTCTGATCCGTGGGACGACGAGTACGGGAATGATGATGAGGATTATGATGACTCCGGACAGTCCACTGGGTCGGGGGATTCTAATGATTCGTTAGGAGGGCCAAGTAAGTACTAGCTATTGGTTTAATATTGACAAGTCTGGAGGGACCGATTTTCTGGTGTTGACATTTTCTCTGGGCGATGGGGGGGGGTTTCGACCGAATATTCTCCCATCTTGGTTAATACTGCCAGATATAATTATTATTTAATATTATATAATATAATAATTATATAAATATTAATAGTAGCCAGAGAATTTAAATGGTCATTTAAATAATTGAAACTTCGACTAGCAAGTGGTGTTTCGACGGCAATAAAGCCAGATGGAATTATTATGTAATATGTATAAATTACATATAATTATATAACTATTAATGGTAACCAGAAAATATAAATGGTCATTTGAATAATTAAAACTTTGACTTGGTCCTGCAATTAAATTTGATTTGTATTTGGTAAAATAGCCACGACAGATGAAGACGGCAACTTAATGAATATGTAACAACTAACTTGTTTACCAGTAATAAAAAAACTTATGTAAGTCGCGACTTTACATAAGCTTTTTTTTATTACAATAATCATGCGTTGGAAACACACTCATATCGCAATTTCTGTAGTGCTTACAATAGTTAAGTCGTTGGATCGCGTATAACAGTATGGCGACTCTGCGGGACGGCGATGCCTAATTCTCAAATTGAATCAATCTTTGCCTCTTCGTGGGCTTAGCTAACCTGGGATCCTGTGGAGGTTGTGCGGACTCGTTAACATGATGAAAAAGGAAATCTTATTAAAATCGGATTCCCGCCAAGAGACCTCCGCAATTTTTAGGCTAGAAAAATGTCATGCCTTCCTTCGGAATGGAAGTAAAGTCGTATTCTGTCTAGAGACAGTCTCTCTGTGGTAGAGGATAATTACGTCAATAGCAAGTCATTTTTCTGAACAGATTCTATGAAATCAGCAAGAACTGTGTTTATTAAATAGAGCCTAAAGCAGGATTCCTCAATCATTTGAATACCTAGAATCTGTGGCTACGTCAGAGCCACAGATTAATTTTTCGAGCTCTGTGGTTGCCGCGAACTTGTTTTTCAAGGTGCGTTTGCAATATTTTTTTTTCTTCTTCTTGCGCGTGAGGAATGTCTTGAATTTACGAGTGTACCCTGAAATGCTTGATAAAATTATTTGGTGAGCGATTTTTGACGTCTGGCCGTTATGGCCTCTTCCCCGATTTAATTTCGTAGGCAGGTCAACGACCCAAACAAAAATGCAAAGTGGTTACCAGCCTGATATGATGGCTAACCGCGTTCTGCCGAATGTGTGTGTGTGTGTGTGTGTGTGTGTGTGTGTGGAACGGCCTTCCGTCATGACTGACGGACCGGGTGGATGGCGAGCGCCTCTGACGGCCGTACTCGTCTCTCTGGTGGGCGAAGAAAGTGTCGCTCCTCGTTTCGTTTGCGCCCCCCGTGGTGTAATCTTGACAGTTGGTTCGGATCACCGCGGTGCCCTGCATCACTGCACTACTTACTGATGCAGGCATGCATGATTCCATCTTCGCTCTTGTCATCTTATTACATAACAACTCAATCGTATTAAACTCGTGTTGAAAATAACTTTCTGGTTTTCCAGTGTAGGGTAGGAACGGAACATTTTCGTTCTGTTCCTAGGAGCTGGTTGCTTCCTTTTCTGAGGAACCTTGGAACGCCTCGGTTCCTTTGAAGGAGCGCTTATGTTCTTATTTTTGGGAACCTGTCAGATGGTTAGTTGGGCAGATCATTGAAATAATTATTATTTAAATATTAAATATTACACCTCTTATTATTTTAATATATTTTTTTATTTTATTTTATTTTAAATTCACCGTAGCGCCTAGTGCCCTACAGGATTACTGCACCCTCGTGTCTCTTTGGAGATATGTGAGGGGCAGGGAAGGGAAGGGATGGCAGCTGGAATAGCCAGACTGCAAGATCCACCCCTAAGCTCTGGACTCCCTAATGGAAGCTCAGGGGTGACGTCAGTACCCCAGGCTAACGATTAAACGAAAGCCTGCGCAGGAAATCGAACCCGGGACCGTCGGCTTCGTAGGATGTCGCCATACCTACTGAGCCATCGGTACGTACTAATATTAACACAACGCCTATACTCAAGTAGTTACAGTCTGCTAAATGGTTGTGGTCGCCAATTTTATAGGAGAGCGCCAACATTTAGTGTGTTTGACCAGACAGGACTCCTGACACATTGCCCCACGGCCACTAAAAAGCGATTCTCGTTCTAATTTATGTCATCAATTTTTTTATCTCCAATCAAAATGTGTATCTTATCTCTCTACCATCAAATTATATCCGCCTCGCGCCTGATCCATCCGCAATTAGTTTCGTGAGAGCTGTTTGTCAAAGGGGAAAATAGGGGTGAGAAGAGTGGAGCAGCATCGCGTTTAATATAATTTATGGGACTAGATAATCAGTTAAGATTCGAATGGAGATTCGGCCTGCGATAGCACAGGTGTACCCTTTTAAAAAAAGCACACATCCTAGATATTACAAATTTGTGCTTCGCTCATAACAAGGCTGAACTGATCTTGGGTTTGTCCCGACATGTATGTCTTGTAACTTAATCAGAAGAACAATTTTGTATTTATTCTGGATATCTTAAAATGACATCGATTAAAGATAACTGTACGATTTTTATCGACATACCGTACTCTGAGATTATTAAAAATATGAAAATTCAGGTTATAAAAATTGTTCCAGGTTCTTTGAAACGCTTGACAAAATTGTTAAAAGAAGGTGTGGCAAGTATAGCATGTCACAACTGAATTTAGATCTTTGGTTTTCTTACGAAGTGCTAAACGAAAAAGGTCAGAGTTCAAGACGAGACTGTCGTCGACGTTTCTTGGAGTCAGAGCAAAAGCAGTAACTGCTTCGACAAAAAAATAAATTTGCGAAAGATTTGTGCAATGTTTTGGATCGATTCACATTTACAAAAAAAAAATCCTACCCACCCTCGAGTATTTCGACTATTTTATGGATAACGACAGCCGTGACCTTCCAACCTGCCCACGTATGGATTGCCAGGTGCCCGCCAATTAAGCCGCTTCAGTCCACACAACCATATCACCTTCCCCTCTCGGGTGCCCTGCCAGATTTTCGAAAGCAACAGATTGTGACGTCACATCATGGCCTACTATAAAAATATGTCAAGCAACACACACTCGGAATTTTAATCTATTACCCCAGTCGCAAAGGCCAAGCATGCTCCTAATATTAAAATATTGGGTGAACCATAAAATTAGCTCAGAAATTTCAAATGTACTGTAGAGGGGTGCGTTTAGCTTTCGACAACACTATCAGTATTTAAGTCAGGACAGCGTCTGTGATCTCCAAGGCCAAAACAAATTGTCATAATCTCAAGCACACTTCAATGCATGATCAAGCATTTAGTGCTTCGAGAGGGGAATCAATTTCATTGCGCATGGAATGGCAATATTGGGATGTTATATCCCCCCCCTCCCATCACACCACTCTTCACCCGCAGGAAATACAAGTTTGGGCTAACTGCCAGTGAACGTCCCCGTAGCCCCTCCCCTCCCCTCCCCTCCTCAGCCGGCATTTTCGTTCCGCATTTTCCGACGATCACTTCCACCCCTACTACGGTACCTGTATAGTGTACACTGTATATGTGAAGGCGCATGCCGTGGCCAAATTTAATAGAAAGGTTGAACCAATGCGGCCCGTGCTTTTTTTGTACAAAATTCGAGAGGCACAAAGGTGTGATTCGCCTGTCGTGGCTCCATTATGAATTATGTAACCGAAACGTGCATTCGAAATTTCAATGTTGATCGAGATGGCCAGCGTTTGTTTTTCGGTTTTATGGCTACCGTGCGTATAGCTAGAGCAGCATAGCATTAATCAACGCTCGAAGAACTTTGATATCCATAACGAAACACGACAGGAGGGAATGATAATTTTGACAGAACCTTAAAACCTTTGAACAAAAAATAAAACTTTTTGATAAAATAATTTGTTAGTTTACACGTTTGTTGAAGGAATGATGCAGCGGTTCCCAAACAATTTAAATTACCAAAGACGGAAATAAGCTTTTTGATGGGACATCAAAAAGCTTATATTATAAATTGTTTGGGCAAATTATTTTACGTGGATGATAAGCAGGGGCGGACTGGCTACTAAGGGCCCGGGCGGAAAATAACTCCAAGG
>JAUJYS010005940.1:0-10680 GCA_033995665.1 Melogona broelemanni | reverse complement strand
GAGGTAGCGTGCTCGCTCGCCAACCAGCGGATCTGGGTTCGATTCCCGGCAGAGGCTCTCGTTTATTCGACGAGCCTGGGGAACTGGTGCCACCCCTGAGCTTCCATTAGGGAGTCCAGAGCTTAGGGGTGGATCCCCGGCAGCCTGACTATACCAGCTGCCAATCCCCTTCCCTTCCCTGCCCCTCGCACATCTCCATAGAGACACGAGGGTGCAGTAATTCTGTAGTGCATTAGGCACTACGGAGATTTAAAAAAATAATAATAAAAAGTAAACTTTTTTTGTGATTATGAGTAAATATTTTAAAAGTATTTTCTAATGTCGATTGGTATTTGTTTGCAGAAAATGCAGGGTCAGTTGAGGTTGCTGAACATTGCTTGTGCGACGAAAGCAAGAAGCCGTACTGTGACCTTGGCCCGCTCCACGCGAGACGAAGTGCTCCACTTCTCCATTCTTGGCGGATACGAACGCGGATTTGGAATATTCATTTCCAAAGTAGAGAAGGGTTCGAAGGCGGAGGAAGTGGGCCTGAAGCGAGGAGATGAGGTCAGTGATGACACCAGTGGAAACTCAGTTTATTGTTACCAACGTTTTCCCCTTTTTCCTAATTAATTAATTTGTCTTGCTTAGATCCTGGAAGTGAACGGACACAGCTTCTCGCATATGAGTCACGCTCGCGCCTTGGAAATTCTACGAGGAACAACTCATCTGTGTGTCACCATCAAATCCAACCTGCTAGGTAAGTCCACTGCCCACCTGGCCTACAAGTGCCATCCGAAGTTTGGAAGTAACGTCCGAAAACAGGACGTTACTTCATTTTTTTCATTCATGGCGTTCCTTATTTTGGTCACTGTCACACTTTTTTATAATTTATGTAAAAACTTGTAAACGTGATCGATTTGTACTGTACGCAGAACACCAGCTTTTTGAGCCAATATTTTGGTCAAGTTGTCATGTCATTCTTATTGAAAGCTCCAGAGAACAAAAATATTGTAATAAGCTTCAGTGTTCTCGAGCAAAAACCTCTCGCTACGCGCGCTCCTGTGCGAGTGTACTCGTGCGTGAAAGAGCTCCTATCTGAAAATAACGGAAGTAACCTCCCGTTACTTTCATTTTTGACTAACTTTGTAACGGCTTAGTTACTTGCATTTTTTAAGTAACGGTAACATGTAACGTCTACCTCTTGTAGACAACTAATGAGGATCTGTCATTTACTTTTAAAAAGTAACTTGGCCAACTCTGACGACGACGACGACGACCGTGCGTCTTTCGTCGTTCCCTCTTCCAATCATGTTGTTCGTTCCCTCCCCTCAGCGTTCAAGGAGATGCTGACGACGCCCGAGAACTCGCCTCGCTCTCGCCCGCGCAAGGCCTCCGAGATCGCCAGCCTGCAGGCCGACCCCAAGGCCAGGCTGTCCACCCACCTGAGTCACCTGGACTACATGGAGCCGGGCACCCTGCAGGTGGTGATGACGTCGTCGGCATCGCCTGTCAAGAGCGAGAAGACGGGCGACAAGAAGGACGATCGCAAGGGCTTTATGACGCTCGGACACAAGACCAAGCTCAAGAAGGCGCTCATGAAGATGAACATCATTTCCAAAAGCGGGAACAGGTCACTTAACTCTTTCACTCTGCTGCTCAAAATAGGATTCCAATTTCAAAATGCGTGATTCGTTTCGGATTTTTTATTTATTTTTACTCCTTCTGCTGGGGGACGCGTCATTAAATTTCAAGAGCGTCAATGTTCGAACACCAAAGACGTAAAATTGAAAATTGTACGTACCGATGGCTCAGTCGGTATGGCAACACCCTACGGAGCGGACGGTCCCGGGTTCGATTCCCCTAGCAGACTCTCCAAATCCCCCATCCCACAATTTTTTTTAAGCATGACGGCTAAACACATGTTGCATTAGAGATTTAACGCTTACGTGTTATCGCCTTTCATTTTTGACGCCTTTGGCATGTGACTTGTTAGGCGCGCATGACTTGGCCCCCTGATCCTTGGCAACGGAGCCTCTTAATCTCATTTGACTTTTGTTGGTGTCCATCCATTGTGCAGCGAATCTCAGCTGAACAACTCTGACGACAGCCTGTACTCTGGTCCGACGGGGACCATCACGCGTTCGCCCTACCACTCGGGCACCATGTACCACAGTCACAGCAACCCCGACCTCAGCACCCTGCAGGCCTACTACGAGGCCGACCCCAGGCCAGACTACCCGGAACACGTTCTCAAGATTTTCCGTAGCGACCAGACCTGCAAGTATCTGCTGGTTCACAAGGTCAGTCCAGGTTCACTCACCTCACTCCTCATTAGCAACGATAACTGTCTTATCGGTTTGAAGACAATGCGGTTCATGCGCCGTGCAGCCTGTCTTTTGAAATCGAGTGGACAATTCAAAATTGATTGCTCTATTGAATTGTTTCCCAAACTGTGCTCCGCGGGCATTTCCCAGGTACTCTGCGGCCACTTTTGGAAATAAAATAAATAATTAAACGCCATTAACCAGCCATTAATTAAAAAAAAACCGCTCTATCGAAACGCTTAATATTTTCTTTTATTTTCCTTGCAGGAGACTACAGCGAGGGAAGTGGTCATGCTCTCCCTTCGAGAGTTTGGAATCACGGATCCCAGCAGGTAAGTACTCTCTCTACTCTTCTCCCTGAGGTAGCGCCATCATTATTAATGACGTCACTTCCTGCTGCTCCTTGTTTCTATTCCTCCTTGACTTGTGTGTTTCCGGTGTCGTTGCAGCAACTATTCCCTGTGCGAGGTGACCGTGGGCGAGGGCGGTGTCATCAAGCAACGTCGTCTGCCCGATCAGCTGCAGAACCTGTCGGAGAGGATCGGGCTCAGCAGTCGATACTATCTCAAAAACAACAATTCCACGGAAACTCTAGTCCCGGATGATTTGGCTGGGGTAAGTGAAGGACCAGTTGTGGTTACAGTACCGCATGGAATAGACTTGGTCTTTGACTTTATTTCAAAGAATATTGTCTAAAAGTGTGGAATTCAGCCATCCCTTAGTCCCACCTAGGTGAGGACTGTGACGGGTGGATCAAGATTTAGATTTTATCAACCCATTCTCATTGTACAATACATAAGAACATGTTATCACCCCAGATAAGGGGAAATGCCCCCACCCCTAATGTTTTGATTAGGAGACATGGTGCTAGCTATGAGGGGTGGGTTGTATTTTAATAAGTTTTTAATGGTTCTCATTTATTAATTGTTTGTTTCAATAGAATGATTGTAATTTTGAATGTCTTTTGTTTCAGGAATTAATGCGCGAGAGCCAGGTTCATTTCCTGCAGTTGAATAGCGTGGAGGTTGCCGTCCAGCTGACCCTGGAGGACTTTAGCATCCTCCGTCAAATTGAACCCACCGAATACATCGACGACCTCTTTGACCTCCAATCCAGATATGGCACACCCATGCTCACGCAATTCGCAGAGGTGGGAATTTTGACAACCAACACTTTTGTTGTAGAAAAACGCTTTGGCGATTGGAAAACAATAGAATTCCCGTTATTAAAAATATGACTTTTTTAAAAACGATCGTCAGTGGCTTCCTATTTAGTAGATTAGTAGCATCTTGTATGGGAAAAATGTCCGTTTTAACAGGTTTATGTTTGGCCAGAGAAAATATATAAACTTGAGTTTTGAAAATGTAGGAAATCGAGACTTAATGTTTTTTGTTTTTATTACGCAGCTGGTGAATAAGGAAATGTTTTGGGTGGTCTCTGAGATATGCAGCGAACACAATCTAGTCAGAAGAATGAAGATCATCAAGCATTTCGTCAAAGTCGCTCGTGAGTGTCACTTTTATGGCTCCCATTTTCTATATTGACTTTGAGAAAAGGATGCTTGCATAGAAGAATGGCGAATTTTTCTGTCTTCCCCGTCCACCGCCGTCCTTTTATTAACTCGTGTTTTGGTGGTGTGTGTCCGTTGTATGTGGTGTTAGGTCAGTGCAAGGAGTGCAAGAACTTCAATTCCATGTTCGCCATCGTGAGCGGTTTGGGCCACGGCGCCGTGTCGCGGTTGCGAGCCACGTGGGAGAAGCTTCCGTCCAAATATCAGAAGCTGTACGAGGACATGCAGGACCTCATGGATCCATCGCGTAACATGTCCAAGTACAGGAACCTCATCAACAGCGAACACGTTCAACCTCCAATAGTAAGTCGTTTTAATGGCTAATGGCGAACCAGCGTTACATCACACACAAGTTGGTCGAGAGAAAGACTAGTTAGTGGTGTTTCTTCCGGGTAACCACCTTGATTATTATGGCTCAGTGGGTATGGCAGCATCCTACGGAGCGGACGGTCTCGGTTTCGATTCCCCTAGCAGGCTTTCGTTTATTCGTTAGCCTGGGCTACTGGCGTCACCCCTCAGCTTCCATCAGGGAGTCTAGAGCTCAGGGGATGGATCCCCTGCAGCCTGGAGCTGCCATTCCCCTTCCCTGCCATTCACCTATCGCCATAGCGACACGAGGGTGCAGTAATCTGCAGTGATTTAAAAAAAAATTATCCTGCGGCAACACGCGCCATCCATGTGACTATTTGTCTACGTTTCTAGTGTCGTTTTGGTGTCTTACTTATTTAGTGTCGTTTTGGTGCCTTACTTATTTTCGTCTTGTCTAGATTCCATTTTATCCCGTCGTGCGTAAGGATCTCACATTCATACATCTCGGCAACGACACCAAAGTTGAAGGCCTAGTAAGTATCCAGACTTGTTTCAACGTCCAAATTTTTATGTCCAAATTTTTGGAATGGATTGTCGTCAATTTCGACATTATTTTTAAATCGAATTTTGTGTCGTGAATTTTGTGTTGTTTTTTACCTGGTAGTAATTTCGGCAATCTTTTTCCCTGTGTGACCAGATAAATTTCGAAAAACTGCGCATGATTGCCAAAGAAATCAGACAACTCACAAACATGTGTTCAGCTCCATACGTAAGCACAACTATTTGATTAACACGAGCACCAGATGATGTTGATTAGTGTTTTACACATCAGCTGATCCTGGATTTTTTTCCTCTCTCTCTTTCTTCCCCATTTACTCATCTACTCAGGATCTGTTTACGATGCTGGAGTTGGGTGGAGCTCATCCCAGCGCTGCCATGGTGTCCATGAACCAGTTGAAGGTGGGCGGAGCCAACAGCACCACGGTGAAGCGACGCAAGAAGAGCACTGGGCTGCCCAACCCCAAGAAGATGTTCGAGGAGGTAAGACATGACTATCCATAATGGTCAAGGATTACTTCTTTTAACATGACTACCACCACTACCAAAAGCCTTTTCGTTCCTACTCGTTTTTTTTTATTAAAACGCCTTAGCCGTCGTACGAATGAAACGAGTCAATAAACTGGACTTGAACATGATGTCGTGCCAGTTACGTTGACCCGTTTGTTTCGCGGTTTAATTTTGCGGAAAATTTTACGTTATATTTATGTTTAACCAGTTTTTTTCAATTAATTCTACGTCTGTCTCGCCGTGTATTTTTATACACCACCATCGTTTAACCATAGATTGTATCACAGTGTATCATCTTGTATCCTCGTGTATCCCAATTGTGCAGGCACAAATGGTTCGCAGGGTGAAGGCGTATCTCTGCTGTCTCAAAGTCATCACGGACGAAGAGATTCTCCACCAGAAGTCGCTCGAGTGCGAAACATTCACCGGAACAGGTACTGTGTTCCGCTTTCAACAACATCTAACAAGATCTAAAATAAAAATGAACAACATGTAAAATAAAAACTAAAATGAGATCTAAAATAAAAACGTTGTTTATATTCCGTCTTTTGAAATTGTGGGTTGTCGGGCGAACGGCTCGTCGTAGTCCAGTCGGTGTTGCAACTGACTGTTGCGACGGTCCCTGGTTCGATTCCAACCTCTGGCTCCCGTTTATTCGATCCTGTTGTAATAGTGAAAATATGCCCCTAAAACCGTGTGTGCAAATATGCCATAGCACCACGAGTGGTAAAGAATCTCCGGCAATTTACTGTTGGAATTGTCAAAAAAATAATTAATTCATCGTGTGCGAGATCTTGGACCCTTTGATGAAATATTATGGTTGCTTTTTTTATCCGTGCTTGATGCTTGATGTGGGTCATGCTCACAAGTGGAGGTTGTTAAACTGTTAAAATCGTTTGCTTTGCGTGGTAGGTGGTCCTCTGGCTTCGGTGCAAGTGCGCAAACGTCATCCTTCGCCCACCCTGTCCACGGCCAGCAGCACGAGCAGCACATCCGAAGGAAAAAAGTCAATCTCGTCCGGACCCAAATTCGGTAAGCACCACACGGCCATCTCAACAACCCCCCTCCCCTTAATACTCTCTTTCACCCAGAGTTCTCACTTCATGGAGCCGGGCATTTCTGGGGTCCTAGTGGCTAGCGCAGAAATTGTGCAACAATTATTTGTGTTATAGAAATAAATGATTAGCTGTTGTCTAGAATCGTACACAGGGCCCACTATATATACTGCTAATTTGTAAAAACAATATTCGCTAAACTGTAATTTTTTGTAAGTATTCGTTGTTTTGGGATACAAGCTTTCATTACTAAAAATATTCCCGTATAAACTTTTACACCTTTGTTGCTCACTAACACCAGTATAGATTTTGCTTGGGGGAAACTGAACCAGTTTTTATTGCTCACCGTGCATGGCCACTTTTCTCCAAAACCGATTTTGAATGCATGCTAGAACAATCTCGTTAAACAAAATTCAATCTTGGCTGTGTTGGTACTGAGTGTACATTTCGCACATGCACAAGTTTCCAAATTAATATGACGTCACAGCAGAAAAAAAATTGATATATTAATCGATTCGATATCGTAATAGATTATGTCGAATTATTAAATATTTCTTTATCCCGTTTGTAAAGTTAAACAATTAAAATGCGTTGTGCTAAAATGTGTTATGCTATAATTTGGAGGAATTAATTCCTGCACTGAGACGTCACTTTCAGTTGCTTTCAGTTGGCAAGTGACGCCAGTAAAAATAATATAAATATTTTTACATTTACATTCAATTCTCCCCCCCCCCCTCCCTCCCCCTGGATTGGTTTTGTTCGGGTTGGTAATGTGGTTTCTTCTCTGGTGCTCTCTATTGGCGACCACTAGGTGGCGCCCGTGTTTCATTGCCTGTGTGCTCGGAGGCAGCCAATTACACCACACGACGCCGAGTGAACAGCGCCTGCAACGGTGGGCAGCTGACTTTTTTGTTTAACCAAATAACAAGCGAGCATCTCTTTTCTGTCTGTCTCACTTCCATCCGTCCGTCCTCAAATCGTGTGTCAATCTGCCCCCTTTAACCATCTCTTTCTCTCTTCCACAATCTCAAAACATTTTTTCCTCCACCTTGTTTTTTGCTTGCATGTCACCAGCGGACACTCTTGCTCCTCACTTTTGCCAAATGGCCAGTCACTGATTGCTGCGGAGTACACGATTGATTTCGGCCTAATGGGATCAGCTTTTCTTTCTTCTTCTTCATTCACCTTAATCATTAACATATTTAAAAGATGGATCTCTTTCAACTGCGTCGTTCAACAACTTGACAAAAGGTCTAGAGTCCAAGAGTCTTATTCGTTCACGCTGAATAGACGCACGCACGTTCGTGCTGAGTAGAAACATTCTGGTTTCTTTCAGTCTAAATTTTTACAATTGCATGTGCGCCCTTCCCAGGCTAGACAGTAAGATTTGACGATGACATATTTGTCATCATATTGTTGTGCAGCTATCTTCTCGCTGAGGGTGGGAATGCGGGGGGAGGTGAGCAAATTGCCACTGCTGTTAAATTGCTGTTTACTGTTGATATCAAAACATAATTTCTGTGTTGAAATGTGTTGACGTCATGTCGTATTTGGGTTGGTCAAGTGGCAACTGCTGTTAAATTGCTTGTAGGCGTGGCCAAGATTAATAATGCAAAAGTTGTGATTGTCGGCCCCCCAGTGGCTCAGTGGGTATGGTCACATTTTACTGAGCGGGCGGTCCCGGGTTCGATTCCCGGCTCAGGCTTTCGTTTATTCGTTAGCCTGGGGTACTGGTGCCACCCCTGAGCTTCCATTAGGGAGTGGCCAGAGCTTAGGGGTGGATCCTGCAGCCTGGCTATTCCAGTTGCCAATACCCTTCCCTGCCCTCACCTATTTCTATAGAGACACGAGGGTGCACTAGGCACTACGGTGATTTGAGAAAAATAAATATGCATCCTTGTTATCAACGTCTTTGTGCAATATTGGATCGATTGTTTAAAAAAAACTACAGACGTCCTTAGAAATAGTCGTGTAGCACATTTGTTGTCGACTAACGGAACTTTTAGTGGCGCCTTCTTAATTGTGTGTTCCGTGTGTGTGTGTCCAGGTGCCGAATCCCCTCAGGCGGTCCGCAAGATGTTGGCCTTGTCCGAGCAGAGCAAGATTCGTCTCCACCAGCCTCAACGCCTGCAGCCGTTCGGCGCCACCGCCACCGCCCCCTCCCTCTCCCCCATCGCTCCACGCCGCAAAGCCGATCGCATGGGACACGGACGCTCGCATAGCGACACCACCACGCCCTCTACCGTGCAGCCGGTTAACCTGTCGGCGGAGAGTTCCAGCGTCACCAGCCTCAGCAACGCACCCTTCCGCAAGAACCCAGCCTCAGGTGAGCTGCAAGGCTAGTCATGCTAGAACCACCTTCACCACCACCACCACGTAGACCACTGTTTTCTAAACTTTTTTTAGTTTCAATGGCAGAGCCCCATACTCCTAACTATGTCTTACAAGTTGATGGTGTTCAAATTGAAAACTTACATCAGCTTCCCAGATTTTCTCTGACCAAAATTTAAATTTTCATTAAACTTTTAAAATCAAATTGCAGAGCCGCACGCAGAGCCGCGATTTATATAACAACAAAAAAATGACAATGACGTCGCTTGAAAAACAAAATTGATAATGACATCTTTATTTTTGTATTTCTGTATCTATGACGGACATGTGATAGTTTTTATGATGATCTTACAAGTTATAACGAAGGCTCCTCCGATTAGAGAAGCAAGATATGTTTAGTTTCAAAACCATTTCAGCTTGGCAAGTCGTCGTTCATTGTTTGTCGTTTGGAGGTGTCTCTTCTAATGCTTGGTTTGGTGGGTGTGTGTGCCTGCAGCCGAGACGGCCGAGATGAACTCGCACGTGCCAATGGTCAATGGTCAGCAGGGACGCCAAATGGTCAACGGCGACGGTCAAACAGATTCTTGTTCTCAATGCGATCATAGCCAGATCAATAGTTCTTTCGGACCCGCAAATTCTCCGCCGCAACACAAAAGATTTGTCAAATCCGGGGGTAAATGTTGACCTCTTGTCAATCTTCCTCCATGTTTAGCTCTATGTTTAGTTCAATTGATGTACCGTCTTATCTTGTACTACAAGTTAAAAAATTTTCATTTTCCTGCAGCTCTACGTGCGATACTTATTTATAAATTCATTTTATTGTACTTTAATCTTTTTTCTATTCAGGAAAGCAAAAATTAAAAATGACGCGCAACGTCTAAACATACCCTAAATATTTTGGCTGCTGTCCCAATGTTTGTGTAAATTTTTTTTTTTTAATCACCGTAGTGCCTAGTGCACTACAGGATTACTCTGCATCCTCGTGTCTCTATGGAGATGTGCGAGGGGCAGGGAAGAAAAAGGGAACGGCAGCTGGAATAGCCAGGCTACCAGGGATCCACCCCTAAGCTCTGGCCCTAATGGAAGCTCAGGGGTGACGCTAGTACCCCAGGCTAATAACGAATAAGCGAAAGCCTGCGCCGGGAATCGAACCCGTGATCTTGACATTTTAAATAAAATAAATCGCAACTTGGTTATACAAGTAGATCCCGACATGACGATCCCGACGGTAGTGATTGACAGTGGAACCGTCTTACAGAGCACCAGGTGCTTAGCCTGTTGAAATAGGACTCATTATCCTTTACTGGTCTTCGGACCCCCGCCAAAGGCCCCCAAGGGGCTGCTTGTGGGTTCAAATTGTAAATCCCAAGTAAAATTTATTTTACAGAAATGCAGCTGGCGACTTTTTATTCTTTCATGGCAACTCTTTGGCAATAAGAGTTGTTGTAAAAATGCAATTTATGTTTGAAAACGACCTGATGGTCGCTAATTTCGTACGTTCCGAGAGAGCCTCTAATTGTTGTGCTATTAATGTGTAATGTGGTCTCCTGCGTTGCCAAGTCCTAACCGTCGTTGTGATGTATGGCTAAAATTACTCCACTCGTTGTTGTTGTCCCCCACATTAATCACCAAGTTGTTTGTCGTTGTGCAGGTGCCAGTCGTTCTCCGCCTACGTCACGATCCCGTCACGTGGGTGGTCATCCGTTCCACCTCAACTCGCACGTGCAGCCTCCGTCCACTCAAGGTAAGAACCATCAACCACCCACCCACCCACTCCCTCCACCATCCAGCTGAACTTGAGCTGAAGCCAGTCCAGTTCAGTCCAGTTGGCATTGAGCTTATGCGATAGTATTTGTCTTGAATTTCACCCCATCTTTATAAATTCGCGATTTTATTTTTTCCTCACAACGTTAGCAATACTCAACTCGAAAATAGTTTTTCCTTTTTCGTTGCACCTTCTATTCATAGCTTATAGATGAATGTTAATCTCCGACCAAAGAAGATTGGGAAACGGCAACTTCTTGTAATATTGATGTTTTTA
>JAUJYS010005939.1:0-10681 GCA_033995665.1 Melogona broelemanni | reverse complement strand
GTCCAGAGCTTAGGGGTGGATCCTGCAGCCTGGCTATTCCAGCTGCCATCCTCCTTCCCTTCCCTTCCCTGCCCCTCGCACATCTCCATAGAGACATGAGGGTGCAGCAATCCTGTAGTGCACTAGACACTACGGTGATTTAAAAAAAAAAATACATGGACATAAATACATGGACTTAAACAGTAAAAAAATGCTGGGACGTGACGTACCGAATAAAAACGACGATGAGTTGGCGAGTAATCTTCGTTTAGACTTATATCTGCAAATCGTTTGTGTCTAGATATTTTGCTTAAATATATTTTGTCTTTTAGGGCCCATGCCTGTAGTCGTTTGCATATTTATATATTTTCTCAAGAGTTGTCAAATATTTTGATCATTGATTTTGATTCGATTTTTTTTAGATCCGAGCATGGGAATGGCTGCTTTCATTAGTTCGCTGCCCAATTTTTCGAAAACCAGCTGGAGCCACTGTGACAGAGCACATTCTCAAGTAAGTGGCTGACTATTTTTTTTAATGCCCATAATTTTTTTTTGGACCACTCATGTGGTTATGTCTACAAACCTATTCATTTTGCAGGCTCCTCCGGATAACATCGACGTCAATATTCAGGAGGAGCGCTACGGCCACGACTCGTCGAATCTGCCGTTCCCGCTAAACATCCCGCTGCAATCGAACGCCATGCCGATTCAGCCTCAAATGGAGAGCGCGTCAATGTTGTATCAGGCGATTCTACGAGACCAGAACGCCTTATCCAACCAGGTGCAGCAGTCACCAAATTCAGGTAGGAATACATACATGCATCACTACTGTGTAAAGTGTTTCCATACGATGTAAGCGAACATGTTGCCGATGCTTTGTGAGAAGCAATAAAAAAAGCATCGTATACTTTTTCGCATTAAAAATGATTCCACGTTATCGCATCCGAGTTTAGTTAGAGTTTAGTTCAGAGTTCAGTTTTTTTTGTAATAAATTAGAAATTGTAGTTTTAACCGATTCAGTGTTTAGAGGATGTATGAGATGTGAAGACATATTGACCAACTTACATTTATTTTGCAGTGCCAAGCATGGTGGTGTCAGACGCGATCCACGCGAACCACGGCAATCTTGTCCAACAACAGATGTTGCTGGGGCTCTCCCACTGCTACCATCTCTTGTATTTGCAACACATGGATATGCAGCGCTTGCAACAGGTGAGTTCATTTAGAAAGTCTAGTTATTCTGTTGAATTGCAATCAGACTAGTACAACTTTAATATTTGACAATTGCTGTAGCGAATGTAGCTAGCTAGATCTTTCCGATATGGCAATACCTGAGGGGCACATAGATTATAATTTCCAATATTAAATAAAAACTACGATCCGTCTAGCTCTGTGGATGTGGCTGCATACTGCGGTATGGGCGGTCCCGGGTTCGATTCCCGGCGGTGACAGAATCTCCTGTTGTGATATTGACTTCAGTTAGGGGAATTCCCCCCCCCCCCAAATAATAATAATTGGTAAATGTACTCATCAACCAACTGTGTTTGTAATTTAATTTTGAGGTCATACACTCAAACGACGCTTACCTCATTTGTGCTTTCCAGAATTTCCAGAATTCGGCGTCCTGCTCAGACAACCACTCGGTCAACCGCAATCAACCGCGGGCCAACTCCTGCGAAGCGCCCGACCTCCACGGGGCCGCCGCCGCTCAGCCCCAGTGGCACCTTGACAACCCGTCGGTGGCCCGTCTCTCCGTCTCGTCCTCCTCCTCCCAGCACCCCCCACCGCTTCCACCACCACCCAAACTCCCCCAACCGCTCGTCCAACAACTACCGTTACCCCAACAACAACTTCACCATCATCATCACCACCACCAACAACTTCCACTTCACCAACACCACCACTACCAGCACGACATGGCCCACGGTCCCACCAACGAGACGCTCAATAACCAGGTCCCACCCGGCAACAGGGCCAACAACTACTGGGATAACTTCCGCAGTTACTCGCGGCAGAATCTGTTGTCCAGCACGGCTAACACGGCCCACGTGCCGACCGTGCCGCATCCGAATAAGAGTAACGATTGCCCGGGTGGAGCGGTGGGTGGTGTAGGTGCGGGCGGCGGTCATTGTCAGAGTCTGCCGCGGCTGGGTGGTGCGTCCGTGGTGGCTAACTTGCGGCGTCGTTCGCACGGTAATAGCGGTGCTGCCATGCATTTGGGCTCGCAGTCGCCGGATAGTCTGGCTCTGCGGGCGGAGGGAGCGGCCGGTGGATTGGGTGATGCTCAGTCGCGGGCCGTGGATAATCTGCCTCGGTACGTTGTTTTTATTTTTGTTGGTCGGTTTACTCGGAATACAGGGTGAGAATAGCCCAGCTGGAAAGTCAGGAGAAAATAGGAAAATTAATTTCGTTTAGGGAAAATTGTTCAAAGGAAGAAAAAGGCAAGCTAATTTCTGTAGAAATTTAATAGTTTGACTCTTCTAGGTTTTCTGCACCACCTCTATGTCAGTGTTCCATTTTCTATTCCAGATCACAGGCAGCACTTCTATTTCAATTCAGAAAAAAATGTTTAATTCGTGCTGCACGCTCTCTTTCCTTATTTCTAAATTTTACCACCAATTATTTTTATTTTTTTAAAGTTTTTTTAGGTGTTCCTTACAATTTTTTTGAGAACATAGCAACGCTGTGCGTGCTGGTATTTTAAGCATAAAATTGCACTTAGGATATGTGCATGTTTTTTGGAAAGCTATGGAAAATTGTGTTAATTTTGGTTATGCTAAATTGTTAGGCGACATTAAGTTGTTTTCGATTATTCGTTATTGATCAGGGAATATCTGGGAAACTGATTTTCAGCTTTCAATGTGAAATCCTACAATATTAACATGGTTGTATTTTTTTTTGCAAATTGCCGCTTTAGTCATCCTTCTGCAAAACCGTTACGTGAATCGTCAGTGGTGCAGAATTCGCCGAAGGACAAGATTAATAAGGATTTGGGTTCATTAGGTACGTACCCTGTAGCATTTTTTTAAATATTAGTCAGGCGCTACCTGGAGATACGTTGTGACAATTGTGATATTCGAATTTTCTTATCCACTGTTTAGGTCCAAATTCTTACGTTCTGAAGAACCATGGAAACACGTCCCCGATCAACTCGCACAATGCGACACCCTCTAGTCGGGGCCTGAACAGGCAGCAGGCCCAGCCGAGTGGCCGATTGGGCAAGATTCCGGTGAAGGACGGATGGAACAAGACTAATAGCAGCGTCAGACAACGGTATGGGAAAAATTGCTAATTGGGTTTTAAGTGGTAGTCTTGTTAAAATATTTTTGATATAGTTTGATTGGTTATCGCGTCAAACTGCTATGCCCGTGTCACGTGTTCAATTCCCGAATTGGCTTCTGTAATTTTTCGTGCGAGAGAAATTCGTATGCGCGCCTTTTTTCGGAATGGAGGTAAAGTCGCGATTAAAGAGATTACTCATTTTGACCGCTCGTTACCATTTCAGATGCTCCGAAAGTGACGGTTGCTCCCTGTCTATTCCGTCCCAGCTGGCAGAGAACTCTGTTCAGTCGGAAGTATCCCGCCTGGTGTCCCAACTGAACGTCGATCCCCAGTCGCTGATCCGTCTGCTGCAGGAGCTGCAGAACCTCAACTCGGAGGAGTCCGTTCGGCAGGCGTTGATCGCGCTGCGGGAAGCCTCGGTGGTCGGTCCCCTGTACAACGACGTTGATCCTGGCATGGGACTCAATCGCTTTCACCATCCGCCGCATCGACAGGACTCGCGGGGTGGCGCGTCGGGCGTGTCGCGCCAATATCAGCGGGGTCGGATCAGCTCGTCGTCATCCGACGGCGAAGATATTCGGGTAATAATTTTTGAGCTGTCATGATATATTTTTATAATATTTTCTTTTTTGAGTGTTTCAAGTCTAGTAAATTCGTTTTCGACCCCTGGCGACCCTGCAGTTAAAATATTTTGCCCATTCGAGTACTGATCCCGCATTTGTTGTAACTTTAATCCTAAGTGCCCTCCGACACCACTCAATCTACATAATGCATGGTCTTCCCCGTTTTCTGGTGCCCTCTACTTATCCAAGTATTAATATCCTTTTTCCAAACTTGCGTCAGCTCGCATGACATCGCCAAAAGTTTGACATTTTTATTTTCCCGAGGTCCAATGTAAATTGTAAAAACCCGAGTCTTTCAGTAATTTGTGTCACATCTTAACCAAATGAAATAAAGCAATCATTACGAGTTTGGCGATTCCGAGTTCTCTAACCGGATTGTAGAGTTGCGGAGAAAATCGCTTATTTTCTTTCCTAGCGCGGTCGGGTGAGTCATCTCTTAATTAATAGTTACTGGCCTTCCTTTGCACCGTGGTGGGATGTCTTTATCGTTTACTGAACTAATTATTAATACTGGTATATATTTATTCGTTGCCAATATCGAGAGAGGTTTAGTTATTGGTGATCGCATTTCAAAGTAGCAACCTATAAAGCCCCTAATTATATGTGTTGTACTTCATTAAACATTAAACTTAGTGAATAAATAAGTGAATAATGTTTGGTAGAAGGCGCTTTAAATAAGTGAGTTAGTGGAAGTAACAAATGCACAAGAACATCGAAGGTTAGGACCGGAACATGTTTCTTACAAATGCACAAGCTTTCATCCGTGAGGTCAAATTAGATTGTTCTGGCGCGGCACGACCTTTTTTGAAAATGTTTACACTTGCGATCCATGGCTGCAGTATTCCAATTTTTCATCTCGCTAGACTTTCTCGACAAAGACCAAAAAATTCAGTCGCCAGAATCACCCCAGCGCCGGCTTGCCCTCCGATCCGGGACCCAGTAGTGCCGTTAGCGGTCGGTTCGGCAGCTGCAGCAGTCTCGAGTCTAGCGTACTGTCGCCGCTCGGGGAGGGCCACGGAGACATTCTTTCACAGAACATGTTGGTTAGTCGCCCGTCTCCTTTATATTTTTACCTGTCGCTTTTTGGCCAAACGGATCGCGTAGATTTAGAATGTACTAACCTCGTGACGCTTTGGTGCCAGGTGTGTTTCGGTTCGTAAATATTTTTTTGTTTGTCTAGCCGCGAAAGCCGCCCATGAATTATCGCAAAATGGAGATGTCCAACCTGCAGACCAGCCTCGATTTTCCCAGTCACGTGTCGTCGAGTTCAACCATGCCGGAGAGTTCTTCGGCCGAGAAGACGACCGGTTCCGTTCAAAAGAGGGGCAACGAAAACAGCGAGATGTCAAATTCCGATGTTCCGGTAAGTCGGTTCAACTATTTAACTTGGTGACGTTGTAGTTGCTCATCCAGCTTTTGTTTTTATTTAGAAATACTAATCTGGTTTCGAACTGACTCCTTTTTTGAGGAACTTAAGAACGGCTAGGTTCCTTTTAATTTTGAGGAACTGAAACGGAAACTGGTTCCTTTTTTTGAGAAACTGGAACGGGGGTTCCTTTTCTGTGTCAGTGGTTCCTTTCGCCATAACCTTTAATTTATAAGAGTACAATTTTACAAAGTCTATCGACTGCGGAACCGACTATGTCTTTATCAGCATTTCGCATGATCTCTGCACTTGCGTTGCTTAATTGTTCATAAGTGTCCTCTGATCCAAAAAATAATAGTACAATATTATTTTATGGACTTGAAAGTTCGTCAGAATCGGTTCATCTTTCGTTTCGGCGTTTCCCCAGATATTAATTAAATCCACGCTAAGCGAAGGACACTAGCAAATCTTAAGACGTTATTTTAACAACCGTTTCTTTTGGATTATTTTTTTCAGAGTGGCCGTTTCAACGTCCAGCAGTTGGAGAAGCAAATGCAGGGAATTATGCTGTCCATCGCTTCATTCGTCGCCTCCTTCTCGCACAACATCTGCAATCCCAAGTTCATATCGGCCATTATCTCGCACATCATGGCGCTAGTACTTCCGCTGGTTCAGAGCGTCAACCAGGACACCGTCAATTTCTTGCCCAGCCAGCTGCAGTGTGTGCTGGACAACATTCTACAGAAGTACATGCACAAAAGGTACAGACATTTTCCCTATCCATCGAATTTACTATTCAGCATTTGCTGGCGCCACTTTTTTTGTGGGTGCTGTCGACAACATAGTGTTCCAAGTCTGATTTTATCTTTACTGATCGGTTTTGACGTTTTAGGTTTGGCGACGTCGAAGACACCCTGTTGTGCGAGCTGTCCGAAGTTCTTTTCAACGAGCTGGCGTTTCTGCAGCTGATGCATAATTTGGATGGTAGTAGCGCTCAGCAACGCTCGCAAAAATTCCACAGCTTAGCTGAGGTAAGTCCAAAATTTTTTTTTATTCCAAATAAGTTTAAAAAAAACATTTGTCGTTTTCTTTGCATGGAGTCGATGCTTTAATATCGTGTCATTCACTCGCAGAAATTCTATTTGGCATCACGGGCCGGCAACTCTGGCTCTAACGAGAGGGACGGGGTCCGGTACAGCGCCGGGAACTCTAACGCCTGCCACGGCGCCATGGCCAAGGATCCCGCCGCCGATTTGGAGCTACGGCCGTCCATGATGCCCGGCACCCTGTCCCACTGCGACGGCGGACACTCCGAAGCGACCGATGCCGATTTAGCGGTGATGGCACGGCACGGGGACGACGAGGACAACAACGACAAGGTATTTACCCCATGGATCCGGCGTTTAGGGGAGTCTGATTTCGGATTAGAGAGGGTCTTGGATTCGGGTCTCTTAACGACCCGAGATTTCGGGTTCGATTCCCGGCGAGGGCTCTCGTTTATTCGATCTCGAGTTCTGTCAAAAATGAGTCACCTTCGAATTGTGGTGCTAGGTGATCAGGTTACGGTGATTTTGAAGCAAGTCTGAAAATTAAAAAAAATACGCGTACAATCTACTTGTAATTTAAATGTTACGATCTGGTGGATCGGTTTTTCAAGAGTTTTGTCTGAGGTTTTCCGTGGATTATTTTGACTTATTTGTGTGTGTGAATATCACAACATGTGACTGTGCACCTCTCTAATCGTGGAGGAGCACATTTTCCTCGGGATCGAATAATGAAAGCACGAGCCGGGAATCGAACCCCGGATCACCACACACCTGGTCTTCGATAACTGAATCCCAAATAATTGACATATTCGGTGCATTATATCCTATTTTAGTGCCCCCATTTTTGTAATCGCCAGTACTACGGTCCAATTTAATCTTATTTATCGTTTTCAATCTTAAATAGGCCCGTGAAGACTTCAGTTGCGATATACCCGATGTCTGCGCCATGCGAATGGCTCCGGGAGCGATGGGCTCCAACATGGCCGGAGACGAGCCATCCTTTTTCAGGTACGCTTGGTTTTCCTGATTAAGTTTTCACGAGTAGCTCAAGTTATGTTAAATACGTAATGAATTTTCGTTTGATTTGATTGGGAGTGTGTGTGACAATTTTTTTTTTTAAGTCTCACTATATATTTTTTTTCCCGTCTAACGCAGAACCTCGCCGTCTCACAACATTCCTCACAATCTCGATTCCCATCCGAATTCGCCGCTGCCCCTGCCCGATCTGGGAGCTTTGGCTGCTGCTGCTGAAGGTCAAGGAGAAGTAAGGCATCCTGTTTTTCATTTTCAACTTTTTTTAAATAATTTTTCGAACTGCTGTCCAAAGAGTTAACTCTTGTCGTATTTTCCAGATGCACTATTTCGATCGAGAAGTGGAAATTGAAGGAGAAGGGCTGGGCGACACCCAGGACCTGGCCGAGGCCGATCAGAGCCAGGGTTACATGGAAGCGGAGAGTGCCCTGGACGACGTCCAGGGGGAGGGGTTCCCGGCTTGGGGCGTCGATCACAATGTGGTCAACGGCGGAATAGATCGAACAGAGGACGACCAGCACGACGAGGACGAACCTCTGGGAGCGGCCGGTGGGGTTCCAAATTTTGCTTCTCGTGATCAGGTGAGCCACAATACTAACATTTATTGAAAATATTGCAAATCAAACTTTTTTGTTTTTGTAAATTTAAATTTATTTTGCAATAGCTTTTTTTGTGTTAAATTAAATATAAGTTAACTTATTTTAAAATTGAGTTTTGCGTAAGTTGAATTTAATTAAATTTGTTTGATTTTTAGTGCAAATTAAATGGAAATTGTAGGATCCGTCTAGCTCAGTGATACTGAGCTGGTGATCCCTGGTTCGATTCCCAGCGCAGGCTCTCGTTTATTCGATCCTGGGGTACAGAATCTCCGAAGGGCACAGAATCTCATGCAATGATATTCACTCAGTGAGAGGAATTTTCACACAATAAAATTAAATTCGTTTGAAATTAATTGTTTTGTGAATTAAATTATAATTAAATTCGTTTGGAATTGTTTTTTTTTGTCTTTTTTTTGCAAATTAAATGTAAATGTAAATTAAATTATATATAGGTTCATTCATTTTTCAACTGATGATTTGTTTTTATTCAATTAAATAGATGGACGGCGAGAGATCGGGTCCTGAAATCGGACTCGACGAAGTACCAATCAAACTTCGCGAAGGAGGTTCCGCATCTGGGAACGCGCAAGCCAGGAACAAGGATGAGGGTCAGGCTAACCAGTCGTCTGATAGCCACGATGGCAAGGGCAAAAATGCCAACAAATAAAAGAATAAATTTGATGGAAGAAAATAAAGTTAGTGCTGTAACGACGAGAACAACTCTCCCAATGCGTCAAACGTCAGAAATTGTTTGAAAGCGGACATGACCAAGTGCTTGAGGCGGAATAGTAGATACCTTTAATTAAATATACACATGTATAGTGCATCGCTTGCCTGGGTTTCAATTATTTTTTATTTGTTTGGATAGTTTGTTGACGGGAAGATTTATTTATTAACATGTTTTGGATTTTTCTAGCGTTGTAATCGCTGTCATGTCGGTTCTCAAATTTTCCAATTCGTCTTATTCGCTTGACTAGTATCAACCCAACTATGTTTCCATAGTCTTTTTGTCACGATAGAGTATGGATTTTAATCAATTTTTTCATTTGTCCAGTTAAAATAGTATATGTGGAGGTACTATTGCTTCCAAAACTGGTTATGTTATAAACCAGCAAAATTGTTCATTTCTAATCTTAATTTACTTAAATAATCTTAATTTTTGTGCTAACTTGTTTTGTAAAATTATACAGTGTAGTTTAAAATATTAAACAAATGACGAATAGTAGTGATGTTTTTATTTCGATTTCAATGAAAACATTCATCCTCATGATTTAATCTTGCGGTGCTGCTGCGAATAATATTTAAAAGGACTTTAAAGTGACAATTGTTCGAAAGGCGTGTGCAAATTGCGAAGGGCAAATAAATGTTATCCTCTGTTTATTTTTTGGGACAAACAACTGCGCCATAAAATTCGCCGCCACCAAGTTCAAACTTCTTGATGCGGCCTTTTCTCATTTTTAAGAAATATTATCGATAGTCAAAATAATATCGATAATTATTACAGTATCACCCAGCAAAACGTTAGAAAAGTTTTTTTAAATTTCGGTGCGGTTTCCCTCGCTAGAAGTTTGTTTTCCAAATCATAAATAAGTTTATTTTGACAAAATGTCGAGTACCAGTCTAACAACAGTCACCTCCCTCAGTAATTATTCCTCCTCATCGTATTCTGAGCATTCCAATAACTGTTCAACTGACCCAACAAACCAGCCACTGCCAAGAAATGGCTTGGGCATCGGACGAACGGATGCATCAGGTATGGGACGCAAGTACTTATTTTTTCGTTTGCTTGGTGAAACACGGATCGGAAACCAAATGTTTATATACAAAATCACCTTGTTGGCACTGTTGTCCTGCGGTTGTCAAATTTATATAACCCAGGCTACAGCGATTAAATGTTCGAAATAAGTGCTCATAGTTTCCGACGAGTGTTACCTCCGATCCTTTTGTTGACATCATAATGACCCACTTGCGTCAACTCTTTTGCCAACGTATCAAAATTTGTGACTTGTGCAAGCGTTTGTTCCGTACTATTTTATCTAGACATAACTGGAAACAGCAATTACAGTTCAACCAACATGGGCCAAGTCGACAAGTCATCTCTAGCGTGCAAATCGCTCTCTTGGGATTCGTATCCACTGAATGATTTGACAAACACGGGCACTGAAGTTACGTTCACAGAAATAGAAAAGTTTCTCCGAGATGACACCACGTTCGCCGAAGCGTGCGGCTCCCAGCATTCCAGGTTGGAACAGGTGGAAAATCGGCCCGTGCTGTCTAGCACTCCTAACCAGCAAACGATGAACAAAATTCTCCTCAATAGATCGGATTTGGTGAACATCAGCAGTTTGCTTCTGGTACTGTGCTCTTTTGTGAACTTCTGAAATATTCGTAAAAATGTCATGCCATGACGAACCACAATTATTATCATTTGTTTTCATCGGTTTTCAAAAAATAAATGTTGAACCTGAATAGAACTTTATAACATTTCCTTCCTTGACAGGCATTACCGGATTTTGGTTTGACTCCAACGGAATCCCAGTTGAAATTGTTGCGATCTAAAATTCCTATTCAAGAGGAATCTTGCGTAAGATTTGGTGGTGAGTTTCGTTCTTTTTTTATTTTTTATAAATCACCGTAGCGCCTAGTGCACTACAGGATTACTGCACCCTCGTGTCTCTGTGAGGGGCAGGGAAGGGAAGGGAAGAGGGATGGCAGCTGGAATAGCCAGGCTGCAGGATCCACCCCTAAGCTCTG
>JAUJYS010005938.1:0-10681 GCA_033995665.1 Melogona broelemanni | reverse complement strand
ATTTGATGTTAAGGCCTTGCTTGTGGTCATTTGTTGTCTATAATTTTTCTATATTAATTTTCCAATTGGCCATAATCTTAAAATAAGGTTTTCTGTTAATATGGTATTCGTCCTAAAATTGACGAAGTAGTCTGTTCTAAACTTATCATATTAAATACGGTGAATATAAAAAATAAAATAAAATAAATAAATAAATAAAAAAATCCATATTTTTACATTAAGTATGAAGTAATTGTTCCAAATAAATAATACCACTGATCACAACGACAAGCAATTTTCACTAACGGAATTTCTTTAAAAATATGTGTAACCAACCCATGAAGTTAAAATATCAAATTTAGGAATACAACAATAGACCCGTTGGTGCCGTATGAGAAAATTGTCAAATGTGTTGTTTTTTTGTTGTTGTTTACAATAGAGAAAAAACTCATTTTGACATTTAAAAAAAAATGAATTTGCACCTGCGAAATTATTTCATTTCATCGGTACCACGGAAACTTTTCTTAAAACGTCGTCTAACATTTAGTCGAATTTATCACAGCTTATGAAAGAAACGTTGTTTTTCTTGCATGCATGAGTATGAATCAGCCATTAGCTAAACCCTTCATACCGGAATTAGCGCAAACGAATATTCATATATAATTATCTAGACATAAAAAGTAACACTCTTGCGGGACTAATAAGACCAAAGCTCTTTCGCCGCTTTTGTAGGCACAAGACATTCCTAAACGCGGCAACGTCTAGGTCGAAGGCTAGCTATAACTCATAAAGATAGTCGAAAGAAGACTACTACTGATTGTCAATTGTTTCACAGCCTATAAATTCATAAACCTATGGGGTTACTGTTGCCCGGTCCCGCAGTAGAAATTAAATTGCCCTACCGCAATTTGAAAATGTGAAATGCTCAAACCTGTTATCAATAAATCAGTGTCATTCTGGCTGCGGTCAATTACGCGTTAAATAAATAAAATAAAAAACATGACCACTAAATCACTTGACTGCATTCGAGGCGACTTTCTTCGGAATTTTGCATCTATGACAACCTGTGAATCGTTTTTTTTTGTTTGTTTTTTGTTGTGGTGCGAGCTGCATAGGAATGAATTTGATGACCCAAAAAGGGTTGTTAAGTTTGAGACTCCGTAACGCACAAGCAACTAATCTTTAATATTAAGATTTGCCTGGGCAGTCTAAAATTTATCCGTTCTTCAAGGCTGTCCAAAGAAAAAATTTAGTTTCCAGTTCCATCTCAATTCATTAGGTTTAGTCCGGATCCCGACCCTCAATCTCCCGACACCTGGTGACTTTAGGGAGCAGAAGCCCCCTGAGTTTTCTTGGCAGAATACAGAGGTGGTTTGCCATTGCTTTCCCCCTCGCTACCACGAGCCAATCCAACGATTGACTACACCGTGAATTGAACTCAGATCCGCTTGTCGGTGAGCGAGCACTCACCTCTCGGCCAGATCAGATGTACTTTTATAGAGTAGGTGAAATGAATTAATAGGAGAAGGTATTACATTGTCATTAAACGCCATTTTTTATTTTCAGTTTTTAGTCTACCAAAAAAAAAATGTTTTTTTATTATTCCTGATCACTGTAGTAAATAGCACTACAGAAGATTCTGTAAACCTCGTGTTGCTGAGGCAATATGTAAGGGGCACATTTTCACCAGTACCCCATGATCGAATAAACGGTAGCAGGCGCCGGGAATCAAACCCGGGACAGCCCGCACCGCAGTCGGTCGTAACACAGACTGGGGCAGACCGGTCGCAATGATGAATGTACTCGTACATCAATATAATGACAATTTATGCACATAATTTTACAGCGCTAGATAAATATCGAAATATCCGCTCAATTTGTAGCCAAAACAGTTTTTCCTCCATTTTTTCCTATACGTACTCTAAATTCGTATTTTAATTTACATAATCTTAAAAATAGGTTGCTCGAAATATAATTGAAATCTGAACCTTTAAGAGTAAATATAAAGCGTATATAAAGCAAAATAAAGCGAAGACTGCCATTTTGTTTTTGTCGCTTTTGTTCTTTTATTACCTATCGACGTGAAACCATACGCCAGCGCCCTCTAGCGAGGATACCCTTTGCCCATTCAAGCGGTGACCAATCGACGGCAGCCAGTCTGGAACACTCCCCGCGTAACGAATACACCACCCTGCCCGAGGCTTGGAGCATTTGTCAGCAATAAATTACGTGATGGCGCAATTTGGAGGCTCACATGTAAAATCTGCGCCGGCGCAGGCGGAAGCACCGGTTACGCTCGAGTGGGTTACCCCTGCCGCTAATCGATTTGTCTGACCTGTGGCACCCCCAAGCGGCGAAACTAGGACATGTTCATTAATATTGTGGATCGTCCCTGCAAGAGACGGTGAAAAGTGAAAGCATCACAGATATGCCAGAGATTGCATTTGCGTACGATCCTCATCATGCAAGCAGAAAGGCAATTGATAAAGAACAGTTCTATGCAGGTTTAATTGCTATTGAACAGCTACTATTCACAAGTTAATTAAATTTCTGCTTTACAGAGAGCAACGATAGAAGAAACATTTCAAATGTATTTTAATTGAATTGAGATTGTTCCATTTATTTAAATTAATTTGAATGATAATGAATTTTCTGATTATGTCATTTGTACCATAATTATGCTTTTGTGTTGACATACAAAGTAAGTGTAATTGCTATTCAATTGCAGAATTTTAAGACAACCAATTGATGACAATTGCAAATAATATTTCAACAAATAAATTTCTTAATCGCAATACTTACATCATTGACCATATAATTACATTGTCTTCATAAATTGTAGAGATTATGAAGTTAAAATTAAAAAAATTAAAAATTAAGACACAATAATACAATTTTTTCTCGCAATCTTTGCGACTACAATTCTTCAAAATTACTCTTGGCCATTTTGCAAATTCATGGAGAAATTGATTGTACAACATGCCAATGGTATTTCCCCCAACATGTATACTGTATCACGGTTGTCTATCCTATAAATATTAAAAGTTCAAACGACAAGCGGGCAGACATGAAACAGCGATATCAGTGAAAGAACAGATACTCTTGATCCTGATCTATACTCATATAATACTTTTGCCGACCCTAAAAAACGTGCTCAGAAAGTGAATGATGATTCAAAAGTGATTTTGCAAAATGAGTTGAAAAAAAATACTTTTGGCAGACGTTTTTGCTTAATTTTTTTGCTTAATGTCTCAAATGTTTCAAATACAAAACTTGGGAAGACTTAAATAATTATTATAAAAATTGATATAATACATTTTAAAAATTAATTTTCAATTAATGTTAAATTAAAGGAAAACTTTTTTCGTTGCTTAATTTAAACAAGCTCGTCTTTGCTTAGGTAGGTAGGTAGGTAAAGTATATGATCTATAGTTTTCATACGTTATTAGTTGTTTTCAAAGGTTACTTAGATTCCTTACGTCGGTGTCTTCGAGGCATGTCAATTGCGGAATAAAAATCGTAAACCAGTATTTGTGCCATGTGCCGAACCAGAAACTACCTCGTTAAACGAACGATGTCACATGTGCAAGTGGACATTTGTGACCATATATTCTCCCTTCTCCAAACCAGAATCAAACATTAAACTCTTTATTGGCAGCTCGTGCATCGCAGCTCGTACATCCCCAACTACATTCAAAGCAGCCAACGTTAAATTTAGTCCGTCTAGGTTAATGGAAAGGTCATGCTCGCGTGGAGAGAGATGCCCTCCTGAATTTTCCTGACGAAAATCAGTAGGTGCAAAACGACACCTGCGCGCATGGTAACGCATGAAAAGAATACGTGGCAAATTAGCGAGGAGATTTATTTACGTAAAGCATGTCAAACATTACGTTAAAAAATTATTCAATACATGATGTACTGCGGGAGTTTTCTCATCTCTAAAATCACGTAGAATTATTTTTTTATCACTTTGCCCACCAATTTTTGTGAAGGACTCCAACAAGGTAACGATTGGAATTAATATTTGCTGTAGATAATCAGTTAAATAAGTTAAGCAAGCATTTTGGCAGATCAACCAGTAGGTGGATCTGCCAAAATGCTAATATACAAAATACAATCTATCAGCTAAGCGCATCACAACTAATTGATCCGTACTAAAATATCGCATGTACACGGATCAAATGATTGGAACTATTTAGTAGACCAACACCGGGAGACAAAAATATATATCTATTGCGTAAATATACAATTGTAATTGAAACAAAATTTACAAAATGAAACTTGACGAAATAAGATACGCACGATAAAAACGAATCTACCCTCGTACGAAAATGAAAACATACACGTACTTGAACTATTTACTTGAATAGAATCGTTTTGCATTCCGAAAGAGTTCAAAGGAGTTCTGTCGACGAAATAGAGGAAACAGAGATACTAATCGCCGCGAAGGACTTTTAAAACGCTTAATGGAACTTGTAACCCATTCGAGCACTAAGACTGTTAAATATGGCTTCTTAAGCGCTTAAAAAATCATATAAATGAGAACTTGCCGAAATGGTGTATAAAAGAGTGCGCGGGCCTAACGCTTCAATTATTTGAATTCCTCATACGGCACAACACAGTAACGCGGGGCAACATATTCGAACAAAAATATTTTTACACATCGACACGGGCCCGTCAGGCACATGGACGAGCCAAACGAATTGACGATAATTCTATGCAGCGTCGTATCTTCTCCAAGTGTGGTCGTGCAGTATATCGTATTAAATCACGAACTATGTGGAAACACAACCTCCACCTCCCATCTCACTGGCGCATATGGGTAAAGGGTCTCGTCGGTAAAATTGAATGGAACGTGTTCGAAAAAAAATTCGAAACGTCCATCTATTTCAATACGAAGAGGCATTCGCGGTTACCCGAGCCTCCCGAGTGTACATGCCTCGTTTACAAAATTAGAATTTTAAGACGAATATTTCGAATTTTGGCAAGAACGCCCGTCGCTCACCCGGACTTGGTAAGCAAGGCGACCCTACCACCATGAGGCAGAACGCGGAAAAACTAAGCTAATTTTTTTTTCCCCTGCGAAAGTGAAGTCCGCGACTGATAAACATCGCGACAAGAGAGGTTTGTGTGTCCAGTCTAAACATGCGCACACTTTATTTGCAAATTTACCATACGAATGGGGTCCATTAATAATTTTTTACACGCTACAGTAGACAAGACTTTAACTTAAGCATCCGCAAGTTTTCTTTGCAGTCCGTAGTTAGCATACGAGTGGATGTCCCATGCTCATCGACGCAGAGTTTTATTTTTATGTGGTGTCGTGTTTGAATTTCGAGTATGCCATCGATAACGTCGACGAATTCATGGCCACAATATTTCCCCCGGTTGTGTTGTGCGTCACGGGGAATGCCAATAGCCGTCAAACTAATTACCCTTCCTTCTTTCAATAGGTGTCGTTAGACTCAAGGCGACAATAGAAAAATCGACACGAGCACACGAATAGCTCGTTAACATTGAAAGTGACACCGAACCGATCTACTAAATGCGCTTTCAAATATTGAGTATAGATAAAATCGGGCGAGGCTGTGGGACGGTTATGGACGTGCTTGAACGGGGTAACTGTTAGATCGAAAGTGAAACTCTAAAGAGGACTCAATGCACCTCCCCGTATAAGTCAAGTGAGCGGCTTTTTTTATGGGTGTCAGGGCCGTGGGATAAAATCAGCGCTGTTCCACTTATCAATAAGTGAATTAAAAAAATTGTATCTGCAAGGAGGCAAAAATATTCTTAGTTGTCTTTCACGGAAGACGTGGCAAAATTTTAAGGCTAATCTTAAAATATAACTTTTTGCAACCTTTGCAAACATGTACATATTTGTAAAAGTCGTCGTAGCCCAGTCGGTTTTGCAACAGGCTTTGATGTGACGGCCCTGGGTTTGCTTCCCGGCGCTGGATCTCGTTCATTCGATTCCGGGGTATTGGTAAAAATGTGCCACTCACACATTTCATAACGAAAACGAGAGTACACAATTTCTTTTTGTGATAAACACTACAGTGATCGGCAAAAAATCTAATAATGAAATCTAAATAATTAAAATATAATAAAATAAATGACAATAAAGATAATTTGAATCACAGACTACAAATTCATTCTAATAATGGCTAGCAGTCCGTCCGCTGTGGCCGAGAGGTAGCATGCTCGCTCACCAACCAGCGGATCTGGGTTCGATTCCCAGCGCAGCCGACCGTTTCATTGGCTCGTGGTACTGCGCGGGGGAAGGCAATGGCAAACCGCCTCTGTATTCTGCCAAGAAAACTCAGGGGCTTCTGCTCCCTGAAGTCATCAGGTGTCGGGGGATCGGGGGGTCGGGGTCCGGAGACGACACGAAGGACTTAATTTAACGATGTCTCATCACTGTTGACGTGTACAAATTTCCAACAGAAAGCACCATTTTGAATCAACATATTTGAATCTTAATTCAGAGATTTGCATACGTATACAAATGGCATATAAAGAAATATACACTGTAATTAAAAGTTAAATTCCTTTCTCGACCTTTTAACAGAAAGTAAATGTCCCTAAAATAGCTTTTTCATTATAGGCGCTTTTCGTACTTGACAATTTAAACGCGTGACGATAATTCATGAACTCATGAGCGATAATTTAAAGAGGATTTTATGGAACTATTTCCGCCTCCTGGAATTAGCGAAACGTTCCTTCTTTATCTTTTGCTCACTAAATGGTTTACGAGAGAAGATGCGGAGCAAATATTTTCCCCCTCTACCTAAAATGTACAAGGAATATCATAAGCTGAATATTTTTCTAGTTTGTTGCGTAGGCACGTAGTAAAATGTACCGCCGCAAAATACATCCCAGCTCTTTTCAAAAACATAGTTTGAGTTCGTCGTTAGAAAAAAAAACCCTCACCATTATTGACCATGCCCATCGTCCTCTTAAGCTTCTACCCTTCCGCCCACTCCACGAGGCAGCAAAAGGCTTTTCCTTGGGCTATAAATAGCAAAACGCATTACCGGTGACTTTCGTTGCGGACAAGGTGGGGAGAACGGGCGACCCCGTAGAACTGGCGCAAAAAGATCACGTGCAAAGATTTTCGTTACTCACGCCTCACAAATTTTCGGCATTTGAAATCGGATCGTACGGTAGCTTCCGTGTACAGATGGGTGGGGGGTGGGACGTACGAACAACGTGCAAGGAATAAAAATAAAAATAAAAATGTCGCCTTCGGGATTTTACAGAGCGACAACATTATTGGAATTTTTATTGGAATTGGAAAGGATAATTTCTGTAATCTAAAATTAACATTTCCAATTATAACTAACAAATGGGCCCTAAGTTTTGAAAAAAAGGTATCACTCCAAATCATGGATTTTATCTTCCTGCAAATATGTTTATTATCATTTCGTATCAATCATTGTATTTCAGCAGGATTTTTCAGTGAATCGACAATTCGAAACACTAGCCTGGCAAGCAAAACACGATTCGCCCGAACAATGTTAATCCTGCAGCGCCCCTAGGTTAAGTGTGATTGCCAGCTTGTTGGGGGCAGCATATATTCATAAAGTCAATGCATGAGCCAATACTATAACGCTTAGTACTACACACGCAAAATCGCCCGAGCAATGTTTATCCTGCAACGCTCGCTAGTCATGTGTGATTGCCATCTTGCAGGGGGCAGCAAAGATGCTCGCAACATCATCCAACACCGCATCAACGCTGAGAAGTATGGCAAATAATGACATACCGTTCCAAAAGGAAAACAGAACAAAGTTACCACCCACAAAAAACTATCACAGGCCCATCTTTCTCAGTTAACTAGAGCAGAGGAAAGAATGCCCAGTTTTCAAGTTTACTGCCTGTTTACGAGAGCAGCGAGCAAACAGAAGCCTTAAGGAACTATAAGCGGAGTTCCGCTTTTGCAACAATAGACCGGTTTGGATTTCCAGCCACATGTTCCACGTGCCGTGAAAAATTGTGCAGCATTACCCAGTAGGGTGGCACGGTTTAGTGCTGTTGTATAGGCGGTCGCTGATCATTATAAACTACGGGAAGATGTTTTCCAAAAATAGCGAAAAGCGAAACTCAGAATTTCTTCAGACCACCACCCACAAATTCTTCATAGACAAAACAATTGAACGCATTTATCGCAAATGCGTTCAAATAAATAAAATATCTAACGTTGATCTGAAATTCGATTAAATAAAATATCTAAGATTAAATCAGAACACACCCACAATTTACATTATCAACTCCCGGCAATAAGACAATAAGAATTCCACATTTAATTGCAAATCGAATTTAACCAGCAATCCTGAATGATCTCAAATTAAACAAATAATTACTATTGTCTTCAATCTTAATTTAAATATTAAACAATTGCAAACGATATTACAACAATGAGGCATGAATAAATTTCAGGTAACTGAGAAGAAATTATGTTGCCGCAGTTTTCCTATTTTTTTTCAGCGTTCACTTCCTGAAGCGTCAGATCTTTAAATCATCCAACGATTGTGTGGCCGCTAACGGCATTTGCAGTTACATCTACGGTATGTTAATTAACACTTGACAATCCTATGAGGACGTACAAACAAAACTGGACCGAGAAAACAACTCATTGACAAGACGCGTCCAATTTCAATATGGACCAGCCAATCCAATGCGAACGTCTATACGATTCGTGCGCGTTATCGCCGGTGGCAGCGTTCGATTTGATCAATTCGACTCGATACAGAACATCTAAGATAAATAAACTAGGTTTGGGAAACTGTGTCACACTCGATCAGATTTAATTCGCTTGAATCGTCGATAATACAGAAAACGTTTCGCCGACGTAGATAAAAATGGACGGCGAAACCACGGATCCGAATTTCTGCAAAAAAAAAATTAGGCGCGGTTTAGATCTGATCTGTTTACAGCCGACGCACTCCAGGTAGAGAATCTACCCCATCTCCATATTTACCCAACAACATGCTTTTATGGAAAACCACTGTGGCGTGATCCGAAGGTTTCACTGCAACCCGTCGTCGGTTCATTGCGATGAAAAAAATCCGCCGAACACCAAAACGCATCACACAGCCTACATACGGTTCTGTTCATTACGCTTATGCACGCATACTTTACATGCACATTTTGTTTACACATACGCCCTATACTACAACTGTTGAAGGAAATTGTATACAAGAGCGTGTTCTCCAAATAAATATGGCTGATTTTTCCCCCTAACTCCTAATTGGATGCCCCGCTTTCGCAAATTACGCCGCATGTCGTGAGCACAGGAAAAAGGAAACGGTAACGCATAGAGCATCAAAAGACAGTTTGGAAATGCGGTCCCATTGAACTATCACGGATGGAAAATAAAGGTCACGCGCACTGCAACAACGAAATCTCAAAATAGAGACATTTACTCTTTATTTATCTTTTAGTTACCCCAAAAACGAGATAATTAAAATGGATGCAATACGTAATTTCAGACATACTTTTGTTTCAAAATAAATATCTAATTTCAAATACAAATTGCAAATTTCAATTACAAATTGGAATTTTAAATTGCAATTTTAGACAAACTTTTGTTACGAAATTTGAAATTAAATAAATTTCTCGTTTTTTTTTAAGTGCTCAAAACCAGAAAAAAAATAGATTAGAGATTTTGTCTTTGCAGTGTAGATATTGTTCATTTTCAGTGTAAAATTCTTATAACATAGAGACCACTGACAATTTCATAAAATTAAAAAAATTAAAATCATGTTTATATAGAGTATTGCCTCGTCGAATTTGTGAAACTATGAAAAGATAAGCCTTAAGCCTTGAACAATGGCTTAACGATAAATTAACTAAACTCAGGAGACGTAACGTCCAGAGTTCCAATTTGACAGCTCGGACAAATCTACCAAATAAATAAGCTCTTCCTGAGAGCGAATATGCACTATTCCCGCTATCCACCTTCATTATAAACATGACTTGTCATAACAACAATACGCTCTCAAGATTTCGTATAATTTTTGGAGATTCCTTTGACCAAAATGAACTCGATAAATACACTGCTGATAAAAGTTTTCAATATAACCAACAAAACTGAAAATTCGCTGATGCAACGAAGGGAAGCAACTTGTCTGGGTGTGAATAGGATATTGATTGGCTAGTGAGTGAATGGCGTGGGTTGTAACATTACCATCGTCACTAGGAAGCGGCTGTACATGATAGTAAGACGATGGACCCGATCTGGTCCGTAGCGAACGACACTCAGCCGCCGTAATGGACCGCCTAATCCGGCGCTGACAGGTTACAGACTTCAAAAACTTCGTGTTTAGGCGCAGGGGATAGGAAACACAACAGCTATCCAAACAATAAAACGGCGCGGAGGCAAACAAAATCTCTATCTTGGATATAGAGCTCGCCTGCGTACAGATTAAAACTAGCCTTAATACGCGCGCGAGACATATCGGTGACGTCAGTCGGAGGTGAGTTGGCGACAACGCGGACACTGCAAATGGTGAACACCTAACTTGCAAGGGCTTCCAAATGTGTTGGATGAGAACGGCAACAAAACGTCTCGTTACAAAGAATTCGTTGCTTTTCTGAGGAACGTTGGAGTATCCTCGTTCATATAGTGCGGCCCCCGTGGTACAGTGGCTATAATCATAGACTACTAAGCGGGTGGTCCCGGGTTCGATTCCCGGCAGAA
>JAUJYS010005937.1:0-10681 GCA_033995665.1 Melogona broelemanni | reverse complement strand
CGCTTTGGCTCACAGAATGAGTCGTACTATCTGTTTATTTTTTGTGTAAAATCAGCAGATAACATAATACAATTATTTTAACAACGTCGTAATTGTAATTTTTGCTCTAAGATAACCAAATAAACATCTGTTATCAAGGAAGTTGCTGTTTCCTCGTCTTCTCTGGTCGAAGACCACATCATTGTTATTATCGTTACTTTCCAACGGCTCCTAAGATATTCTCATCTATATAGTTAATGATAAGTCTAATTTCTGAAGTATTTACTCTACGACTGTACATTTGATTCTGTTATGTTTTTATTTCATTTCGTTGTATTATCTGATTGCAGTGGTGAATTTCTGGGCACCTGTCTGCGATGCCTCCTCTGTCTGAGCCATCAACTGCGTCCATGTGCCAAGACAGGCGAACCTCCCGTCTTGAGCGTCCAACATCAGAAGACGGTGCGCACTCTGCTCCAGTTCATCGTTGGACTCGGCATTTCGCGTAACCTCCTGCCGGGAGTTGGAATGCCAAGGACCAGGGAAACCGATTCCGGAATTGAGAAGCTGACGGGAGAGGGAGCCAAAACGGAAGACGAAGTGGTTAGTCACAAATAACGTCTTATTCTTTTGACTTGCATCCAAGTCAATCACACATGCTTTTTTGGAACTGTTGGGAAGCTTACGAAAGGCGACCCGAAATTGTTGGATCCTGGGATCTTAACCATCTAAAAGATCTTAACAACAATTTAAAAAAACAAAACTGTACCTGACATGGTACAGACACGGGTCTCACGGCTCGATTTCCTTCGAAGGAAAGCGTGCGTAGGAATTTATCTCGCACGAAAGGCTTTCTGGAGTAGTCGTTCGCGTCACAGAAGCGTTTCAGCTACGCATTCAGAATTTTGTTGCCACAAAATGACCAAAACTTTATTTTATTATATAATGGTACAATTTGATTATAATTCCAGTTACAATATGCTATTTGACTGGAGCCTCTATGCTGTTTGACTGTGGTAGACACCTAACTGTATATTTTTTGTTTGTTTTTGTGATGTTCAGCGGCATTCCAGTTTATTTATTTGCACCCACGTGCTGATCGAGTGCAGCCGTCAGTCCACCCTGGGCAGCATCATTCTCACCCACCACATGGGCGAGTTGTTGGTGGCCCTGTGCCAGCTCTGCTACGGCCCCTACGCCCAGGACCAGGCTAATGCAACTCCCCCTACCACCCCCACCGCCATCACCACCACCAAACGCAGGAGTAACAGCAGCACCTCCCGGGGGAAGGGAAGCGCGTGGAACCGGCCAACGTGCGAAGAGGACGACGGCTCGAGACATGACCTAGCAGCCTCAAAGGAAATGCTGAATACTCTGGTGGACAAGTCGTATCAACCGCTGGTGGTGCGTCATCTGCTGCTGGTGTTGGGCATGCCAGGCGGTGTGAAGCCTCCTCCGGCCAATTGCCAAGCGGTCAGTTGCCTGGTTTGTTTATTTTGGGTAGGTAGGTAGGGAATGCCAGCTAGTATAGTCAGGTTGCCTTTGGGTGCCTTCACCGTTAAGCTCTGGACAGGGAGTGATTGTAGTTGTTTTAAACCTCGATCACGCGTTCAAATCCTGGAAGCAGCAGAATATTTATATTGTGTTAAAGGGTTACGGGCGTGACATGTTAATTAGATTAGATCTAAGTCAAAACTTTGTTCTCCCGTTATTTTGAAATGTGTTGGGGATGAAGGCAGCGGGCCCGCTGCCATCCCCTCATGCTTCATTTTTTAAGGTTATACCATTGTATCCATTCAACTTTGTTGTCACTCCTTCTGTATTTGCAGATGGTAAAGTGCAATCCACCTCCAGAAAATCCCAGGTGGTTGAGGAATGCAATTAGTTATCTGTTAAACAGCCGAATCAGATGCCCGAATGGAGTTTCAAATGTGGTTCGCGGAATTTTGGAATACAATGGTAAGGTTTCCCAATTTTATTGTTTTTTTTATTCTGAATGAAATTTCGCTTTTGTTATCAAACGGAAAATAATTTCAACTTATAGCGCATAAACAATGTTTTTTATCGTCATTTATTATCCGTGGCTGTATTTTGTAGGAGTCCTACAGGAGTCTTCCACTTTTACTGATTTGGATCGATGTCTGGTGGTTGGCAAAATGCTGTCCAACTTTCTCATTCACTCACGAGAGCAAGAAAAGGGCTACGCAAACCTTTGTCCTCAGGTAAACAAAATCCGCTTGTTAATTTCCCGACAAATAAAGTCGAATATCGAAAAAAATAAAACGAAGTCAAGTGTAAAGTTTACAGAAATGAATGAATTGATTTTGTGAATTATTCGACTAAATTATACTTACCAAAACGTCATTATTTGTCAGAATTTCATACCTATTACATAATTTTGCTTTTAATTTACTGGTACTCCTAACGTTTTCAGGAATCACCACATTCAGCGAGACGTAATTAATGGGCCATTTCGCTCGTCCAAAGTGATTAGTACGTACCGATGGCTCAGTGAGTTTGGTGACACCCTACGAAGCCGACGGTCCTGGGTTCGATTCCCGGCGCAGGCTTTCGTTTATTCGTTAGCCTGGGGTACTGGCGTCACCCCTGAGCTTCCATTAGGGAGTCCCTACCTTAGGGGTGGATCCTGCAGTCTGGCTATTCCAGCTGCATCCCTCTTCCCTTCCCCGCCCCTCGCACATCTCCATAGAGACATGAGGGTGCAGTAATCCTGTAGTGCACTAGGCGCTACGGTAATTTATAAAAAAAAATTACGTCTCTCTGATGAAGGAATGTGGTGATTTCTGAAAACGTTACGAGAACCAGTAAGTTAATTAAGATCAAAATTATGTTTCAGGTATGTTTCAAATTCCCACGAATAGTGGACGGTGGGAAAGTGTATTTCAGTCAAGTAGTTTGCAAAATCAATTCATTCATTTGTGTTTATGTGTATACTCTGCATTGCAGTTTAAGCAAAATTCATGTGATGCCGTTTGAAATTTGTTAAATTTTCCCGCCATTCGCACTTCCGGGGCTGCTTGCGGGTAGACATTGTAATTGTACTAAACGTGTCTATTGACCAATAATGTTTTCCTCTGCTCGTAGATTTTGGAGTTGTTGAACAGCCAAGACGAGATGATGAAAGATCAATTTCTTAGGATTGCCTCTATCACCATCATGCGAGTGGCTGAGCACAGTCCGAGCCTTGCCTACAAATATTTAATCCATCCCATCATGAAACCTTTGACGGACTGCCGCTTTCTGGGAGCTGGTATGTTCAAAGGGATTACCCAACATTTTCCACCTTAAAATCGACCCCGCCCTCACAAGGGTAACCTTGCGTTTTGGTCTAACTTACCTAATTAGGGATCTTTAACGTGTACCTGATAACGTACATGCTCGGGTCCCACAGCTTTGCCTTCATTCCCAAGAAAGGCGCGAGTACGGATTTATGTCGCCCGAAAGGCGGTCTGGAAGCTTCGGTCGGGAATTGAACCAAAGATCACTGACTTCTTAGTTAAGCTCGCTAACCACTGCACCTCTACATTAAATAATTGAGTACTTCTATTTGTGATTGTAACATCGATTCGAAATAGTCCCAGATCATGCAAAATCTGAATGGTTTTAATGAAAACATATGTCATAGATGCTGCCAGAGTTCTTGATATTTCGTTTCTATTGCAGACTCGCCCGTCCCCTTCAATGGCCCGCAAGACTTGACTACTGCCATTACCACTCTTCATAAGGTATGATGTGGCTGCGGTTTGGGTTCGATTCCCGGTCCGCTCTCTCGTTTAGTCGATCTCGAGGGTTCTAGTAAAAACGTACCGAAACTCTTGACAATAAAACCTTAATAATATTTGTCTTTTTTTCTTTCAAAAATGCGTTATAAACGCAGTACAGCGATGTCTTGAATGCACCATTTAATCAAATGTTAACATATATTTTGTTTGTTTAAAGGTATTCGTTTTGGGAACGGAACCGAATGAAGCTTTTCAGGCGTTTTTGAGGCCTATCTTCGAAATTCTATTACACGTTTACGGGTTTTTATCTACCGGAGTCTTGCATTTGAAGTAAGTTATGACTGTCTTCTACCTCTTTTAGGATATTCAGTTCGTTATGTGTTTGATGGCGTACTGGTTTTTTGAATTTTCTGAATTTTTTCTTCAAATTGAAAAAATGATGAAAGAGTTCCATTTTTAATTAATTTAATTTCTTATATCTTAGAAAAAAATTAAATTATTTTTTTAATTAAAAAAAATCGAGTTTTGTTGTAACCATAGCGGATATAATTTTGAAACAATTCAACTTACACTCACCTCTATTGCTTTATCGTTATTCAAAATGCCATCAAACGAGAAAAATCGCCCATTTTTCGCAATTTGAACGCTTGTGATCCTAAATCTGCAAAGTTCTCCATTTATCTCTGGTGTATTTTACATTTGTTTTTGTATATGACCATTTTTAGGCGCACATCCCTCCCTGGAATCGAAAATTGATTTTGATTGACTTTTCTATTCCATGTGTCTCCCAACTCAGAAAAACATGCGAAGAGCTGCTGTGCACGTATCTGAGGATCGGGGATGGAAGCTTCTCGTTGGAAACGCTGAGCGACGTTGTGTTCCAATCAGGGAGCACTGACACCTGTCTCAAGTGGAACCCAAATTTGGTCGTAGCTAACACGAAGAACGGGGGTATCGCCGTCAATCTGCGAGAATCGAATAGGTAGGATTCAATCTGTAACACTGGAATTATTGGAAAAATCAGTTGTTTTTTAACACTGCATTGCATGTTGTACAGGTCTTGCGAAATGAAAGTCTTTCGTATCTGCGTTGACCCGCACATAGCTCAGCTCCGACTTTGCATATACGCCAGTTTGTTAACTATCAAAATGGATTTTAGGTGTACCTGGGGTAAAATGGATGGAAGTTCCAGTACAATTTTCAAATGCACTAATTTCTCCGTTCATTAATATTTTTAGTCGGCGCGAAGCACTTGTTGAAGCCATTGAAAAAGCCAATAGCATCATCGGGCTGTTGTTGAACATCAGGAATGGAAAGTGCGTCGGAAAATTTTTTATACTGCTGCTTGAGGTAAGGTTCAATTCAAATTGAGTTAAGATGTTTGGCAACATACGAGGTAGAAGGTCAGAAAGTAGAGCAATTAATTTTTTTAAAAATAACTACGCACCATTTCATATATGACACCTTCACTAAAATACTTTTTCTATAATGGAATTTATCGTACATCTCACTTTAATGAAATAGTGGGTTGCTATTTTTTTAGTGAGTAATCTTTTTGATTGTCCCAATTACTTTCAAGTAGAATATCTCTTTGCCATTCATTTGTAAGATTCGTCCCGCAAAAAGAAAGAAGAGGTCAACCTGTACCATGGTTTCAACTCATTGGTCGCATATACTCTCATAAGCTTTTAATTTGTGCGGCCTCCGTGGTTCAGTGGCTATGGTCATCGACTACAAAGCGGGTGGTCCCGGTTTCGATTCCCGGCGCAGGCTTTCGATTATTCGATTCTGTGGTACTGGAATGTGCCCCACATATATCGCCGCAGCGACGCGAGGGGTACAATAACCTCCTGTAGTGTTATTCACTACAGTGATCGGAACAAAAAAAAATAAATAAAAAATAAGCTCCATTTTTGTCATGAATGTGATTGCATCTTTTCTTGCAGAATTTGCCGTCATTTGTCCAGTTCAATGTAGGTGAGCCGGCAGCCGAAAGCCCATCGAGCGTGGAATCAACGTTGTTGTGCATCGAGCAGAGCGAGGCAAGGCGGGAAGCGGAATCGAAGAAGTCAATGCTCCTGGTGCTGATTTTGGAGGGCATATGCCAAAAAAAGGGTCTGCAGGACGCCATCGTTCGAGACAAGACAGAAATTATGAAGATTGTGCTGGTAATACTTGCTAAAATCTTGCTCGTTATTGAGAAACTAGCGCTTGAGCCTGTCCGAGGATAGGCAGCACTTTTAACAGGTGACATTTGTCATTCATCTTTGGTACTTTCTATCAGTGGGTTCCCACATTGAGCTTCTCGAGCTACTCCCTAGGTGGCATAGCGCCGATGGGAGCAAGGCGAGCAAATGGGAAATCTGCCAACAAAAGCGCTTTTACATACAAGATACATTTTATTATTTCCAGTTGTCATTGCAACGCTCGGTCAACGTGAACGAGATGTGTCAAAATGAAGAAGAAAATATGACGGATACCATCGAGATTGTCATGGCCATTCTTGAATTTATGATCATCGTCTCCGAAGTGCGTCTTTTTCCTCATGTTTTTTTTCATTTGTGGGTCCAAAAATGAGGTTTTATACTCAGTTTGTATTGCTGTCGGCTGTGGTGCGGCGGTCCCGGGTTCGAGTTCTCGTTTATTTCATATCGAGGTGTACTGGGGAGGTCTCGGTGCTGTGGTAGTGAGCGTTCACGCCTATTGTACACGTGATCGCCTTTCGGTTTCGGTTCCTTGCCGATACCTTCCGATTTTTTTGGGCAGGAAAATGTCCTACCTTTCTTCATAAAGCCGTAAGACCCGTACCTTTACGTTGTCTGGTACACGTTAAAGGGCCCTACCTAGGTCAGATGCCTGGATTAGACAAAATTCCAAATCCCTATCTATCCCCATCAAATATCCCATCTAGATTTAGTTTTTTATAAGATGGGAGGGGCACATAAGGGACAAGATGTGCCCCTCAGACAATGCCAAAACGTCATGAAGGGTTCACAGTCTACTGTAGTAAAACTAATTTTGATTTTTCAAGTTAAGCGTTTAATTTTGTTGCTTGTCTAAGGATTCGATTTATTAAGCAAGAAAAAGAAAACGGCTGCTTGATTCAAAATCAAGTACGCGTCTCTTGCCGTTTATCATCCAAGAAACAAGAAAATGTCACAAAACTTCGCTTTTTGACATGAAACTTGCTATTGACTTATCCTGTTATGTTGTTGTAATCGTGCACGTAGGAAACCTTTTTGAAAGAAGTTATATCGTGTGTCGGGGCGCTGGAAGCGATCGCCAGGAACCACAGGTTTAGTGACGAAACCCGGGGCCTGGCTCAAAATTTGCTCGACACCATCGTCACCCGTGGTGCCGTGCCAATGGCACCAACTGCGAGCAGAGCACCCTTCACCACCTCCATCAGCAGCCACATCACCACTACCCAAGTGACGCCAGAGACAGCAGCAGTGCCACAACCACGCACTACGAAAGATCCTATTCGATCGGAGAAAGAAAAGTTAGCTGAGCCACTTGTGCAGCAGGCCATGCCTCCGGAGATTGGAATACGTCCGTCCAAGACGAACCACTCTGCACCAATGAAAACTTCGTTTCAGCTGGCATGGTATGTTCGAAATATGCAATCCGTCTAGCCCAGTGGGTTTTGCGGCTTCGGTGCGGGCGCTCCCGGGTTCGATTTCCGGCGCAGGATCGCTCGTTTATTCGTGTATGGGGTAGTGGTGAAAATGTGACCCTCTAGCCAGTGACACGAAGGGTCCTGAAGTGGTATTCACTACAGTGAAAGTTCTTAAAAATTTATTTTTATAATTAATACTCGCCGTATTCATAAGAATGATATTTATTAAGAGTGCAAGGTGTTTCGAAGACAAATGTGAACACAAAATTGTGACGTCTTGTAGTGAAGTTTATTTAATGAAATTTTTTTTTGCATTTTCTTTAGGGATGATGCTCTAAATGAAGATATTCCAATCAAAGGCCATGGTTTGCTATCTTTGAGAAAGCTGATAGAATCGAGAGATGACGAAGCAATGAGCCACTGGGAAGAAATTCTCACAAAATTGAGGGTTTGTAAATTTTTGGTTCCGCACTTTTAATTTTAATTTAATTACGAAAACTAGTTGAATTTTATAAATTGTTGTGTGTTTATGTTGATGTGTGCAGGAGTGTCTGAACCACGACGATTCCTACGTGTACCTGATGGCTGTCCCCGGGTTAGCCGCTTTGGGAGAAGTGATGCCAGACGCAGTGTTGCCCGTGCTCATCAAGGAATACGCCGGTGGCAGTGACATAGGGAGTGGTGGTGCGGAACACAAATGTGCCAGCACGGAACTTAGAATGAAGCTGGGCGAGGTCTTGGCCAAAACTACCGCCAGTCTCGGTAAGTGCTAAAATGACAATGGACAGGGGTTGAGACGACCGAGTTGAACAAACTCAAAATAACGAATCTTAAACTTTTTTTGCACAATTTAGTGTTTAATTTTGGAGAACCCTTGTTTTCTCCTAGCGCGATAGCCGTTATTTGACAAAAAAATTATACTCGGTATGCCTTGGTTAATTTGCAAGGGTAAATGTAACATTACTTTGTAAATGACTGGCTCAGAACAATGTAAAATTCCCACCCAATTGAGTAATGTAAAATTAGAAATGTATCAAATAAATTATAATAATTGCCCACAAGGAAGCTGAACATCGTATACGTCTCAAAACCCCTCCATGAAATTATTCTGCCTAGCTTGATTCCTAGGTGAGGATCTTAAACGTGTACTTGACAGCGTCCAGGATCGGATCTCACGGCATTACTTCCCTTTCAAGGGAAGGTACACCATAACACGCGATCATCAGCATTGAACGCTGCAAATATGCTGCAGACGCCTAACTAACCCAATTATTTTGCAGGTGAAATGATGCCAAAGTATCGTAATAGCCTGATTCACGTCTTCCTGGACACCTCCAGTGACTCCGACCCCCACATTCGCTCGTCCAGTTTTGTCAACTTGGGGAAAGTGTGCGAGCATTTGCGTTACGCGCTGGGAACATGCCTCAAAGAGGTAGGAACAAACAACACCGTTGCTATCTTCATCATTTATTCATAAAAATCCTTAGTAGTAACAGTGTTGTAAACGTCTCGTTCCAAGAAATTCGCTCCTTTCCTGAGGAGCGTTCGAACGGCATCGTTCCTTGTTTTAAGAAACGTCCAAGGATTTAGAACGATCTATTAGATACAAATGAAAATGGCGACACGCTCGATAGTCTCGCCAACGATTATTTATTTTATGACTAAAATGGCCTAAATATTTTTTAATTCACAAGGAATTTGTCTGAAAATATAGAGACAGCTGTTTTTGTCATATAATGAGTTCGAAAATTGCGTTTAAAAATTAAATGACTGCCGCACTGATCTCAATTGTATTTTTTAATTCGATTGAACTAGGAACAAATTAAAAACTAATAAAATAACAATTAATTAATTTGAAAACCTCCTTTGTGCTTGTAAATCTTACCCTGAGTCGCCACGTGGTTAGGCATACAAGAGCTACATTAGTCCAACATCTTTTCTTTGCAGATTTTTGAGTGCATTAAAGGTGTGGTGGAGTTCGACGAGTCACCTCAAGTGAGGAGCGCTGCCGTACAAGTCATCACTCTGCTTCTGCGAGGCACGGGCATCGATGCTTTCGAGGTTAGTGTCGTCACTACCTCCCCCCCCCCGCCTATCCCTTCAATCCACCTGACGAAATGACTAATCAGACTACTCGAGTGTGCTTGAGCGGGTGCGTTATCCCAATTTTCTTTTCAAAATTATCATGTATGTGGCCACGGAGCCATTTTGTCAGATTTGAAATATTTTGCGAAAAGATTGTTAAACAACAATTCTTGGTGAGGGAGGAAGGAAGGGAAGGGAACCCTTAAGCTCTGGACAGTGAGTTTAAGGGAAATTTGTCCCCCCATAGCCACAGTCGAGGCCTCGGCTATGAGGGGTGACACTAGTACCCCAGAATCGAATAAGCGAGAGCCCAAGCCGGGAATCGTACCCGGGACCACCCGCTCAGCAGTCTCTTGTCATACCCACTGAACAAATTTCGATTTCGGTCAGGGAAAGTCAAGGGAAACTGGTTTTAAGTTTTTACTTTGTACTTTGACATGTGAACTATGTCACTATGAACCTTGACACACTTTGTCCTCGTCATTGCATTGACAATATTTTTGTTTTAAGGGACAATGGAATTTTGAATGTCAAAGCGATTTTACACGTTATCCATGTTGAAGCTTGTTTTACAAGATATAGTGCATTAAAAAGAACGCAACCGACATCCTAATGTGCGTCCAAATGACACGGTTAAATTTAATTTCCTTTTCTCTTGCAGATCATGGATAAAATTCTTAGGGATCTGTACAGCTTGCTCAAGAACGTCTACTTCTCCGACAAAGACGACACAGTCAAACTGCACGTGCAACTGGCCATGGACGAGCTGAAAATAATTATCATGCCATTTATTTTTCCCAAGCAGATCTTGGAGAAAAAGATCAACATAAGTTCCAGTTGAAAGACTTGAGTCTCGTATCGTGATGAACGTTTTGTACTTTGATAAATAGAAAACGATAAAAAAGATTATTTATCATTTTAAGGCGAATGTTGTGTATTAATTTAATATCGTTGTCCTATGCAGATATCAAAATACTATCAAATCAACCGATCTGAATAATATTTATTATTAATCATTAAAAGTGTATTGGACTTTATTTCACTGATTTATAATTTATTGTACCATCGGTTCATTTTCAATTCATTTTATATCTACCTTCCATTAGCATTTAATTTTTTTTAAATTTTTTAAATTCACCGTAGCGCCTTGTGCACTACAGGAATACTGCACCCTCGTCTCTCTTTGGAGATATGTGAGGGGCAGGGAAGGGAAGAGAAGAGGGATGCAGCTGGAATAGCCAGACTGCAGGATCCA
>JAUJYS010005936.1:0-10681 GCA_033995665.1 Melogona broelemanni | reverse complement strand
CCAATGAGAATTGAACTCACGACCCCTGGTTTACAAGACCAGTGCTCTAACCACTGAGCTATGAAGGCTCGACAAATGCCAAGCTGACTGTCGAGCTTGGCGAGCACTAGCATGGCGGAAATGACATATTTATTCAGTAAATTCTATAGATGCTGCATGACAACAAATGATTTTCACAAACTAGCCAGAGTTCCAGCCGTAATAAATTTCTTCGTTTGAAATCATCTTACTGCAATATCACATGTATGTACGCCTGGAGAATAAGACATTTGAATATTATAATTTCAAAAAATAGAAAACCAGATAACGTCGAACGAAAATTAGTAGACCTCAAATATTATTTACGATCTAAAATAAACCACCGAACTATGAATTCATTCGAAACGCACAAAAATTTGAATATATTGGAACAAATCCCGGACAGACCCGAACACCGTACAAATAGATGAACCAATTCGATTTTTGGATAGAACCATTTATACATTAACATGAGAATAAATTTTATTTTTGAAATTCTGACACCTTTAAATATTTCATTAAGGGATATGGTATTTTTTTAATTAATTTTATTATACTGTCATATCACTAAAAAAATTAATTTAACGATTGTCTTGAACCAAGTACCCTCCTATACAAGATTGTGGTAACTACATCCCCTATAACGAATCACGGAAAGGCCTTTCATGGATCCGTCAGTCTTTATTACTAGTATATTAAAATGTTCCATGAGACTGAGCTGCGCACAAAATTCAAGCAATATAAAAAAGGCCTCAATGAAGTTGAAACAATGTTCATGTCAAGTTAAATAAAACGTGAACTTCTAAGCTAAATAAAATGTGGTAAAATTACACATTGCCTCCAATGAGAATTGAACTCACGACCCCTGGTTTACAAGACCAGTGCTCTAACCACTGAGCTATGGAGGCCCGACGATCGTGGCACTACATAAACACCGAACAGTACAACGCTAAAGAATAATATTATTCTCATGCTATTCGCCGCAACGCTGGCATTTTCACGATCCACCACCCCCACACCTATGTAACCGACCTCCAAACGCGATGACGTCACACGTTTTGTGGCGCGCAGGTACATTCGCGCATCCATGATAATAATCATGACAACAACAAATACCAGAATTTCTGCTGATAGGTGTACACTCCGGAAAAGCGTTGTACGCGGGCAAATAAAACATGTAATACGGGGATTGGGCAAAATAATGGAAATAGATCTTTTTGTGTACCTCATAGATTTGTTTCTATTATTTTGTCCAACCCCTGTACATGTTGTAGTGGTTCAACGTCGGGAATGGTGTCACTTCAAGGTTCATCTCGAAAACGGAAAACTTTCCCTTGATCGAAATCGAGACTTTTCCTAACTTTCGCCGACAAAACCAAAACACTTTTCCTAGCTTTCCTTAAGAGAAAAATGCAGGTAGTAAGCATTTTCACCACTCAGGCGATGTTGGTCTTACGAATATTATTACAATATTTTTTTTTTAGACCTTACTTATCAATGGCCTCAGACCACTAAATCGTGAATTAAGTTGAAAACTACAACAAGAGCTAGAGCCATCCGTTAAGCTGCGGTAACATCCAGTGTTTTTGTCAGTTGCATTAAAAAAGGAATCAGTTGTAGTTCCCTTTCCTCCTAAGAAAAAACGGAACCTCTTTCAGTTCCAGTTTGTACATGAAATGAAAGGAACCTAATCGTTCCTGGGATTTTTTCTTTCTTTTCCGTTCGTAGCTTTAAAAATAAAATTGAAACTAGTAATGCCGTGAATTGAAAAATTTAAGAGAATTGAGGACGTATCAGTTTTGTTTCGACAATGAACTAAGTATTTCAATAGACACCCATGCTCGTCTGTTTTGAAAATAAAAAATATTAATAAATACCAAGGTAAATATTACTATAAATATAACTCTTAAAAAATGAACAATGCCGTTTCAAATGTTCCTTCCTAAAAAAATGAACTAAGGCGCTCCAAAGTTCCTCAGAAAAAGAATCCAGTTCCTAGGAAAGGAACCGCAAAGTTCCGTTTCTACCCAACACTGGAAACACCATAAGGGTAGTAGGATGTGATTGGAGGAATGGGGGAAAATACGTTGGAATGTATGTTTATAAAACGATGCAACATAAGATGGTTTTTCCTTGCCATTAAGACGCACTCCCGAAACATATTCTATTGCGTTGCTAGGATCGAATTGATCGATTTTTTTTTTTCTGATTTCGACAACAACATTTTTTCCTTTTTTACACGAGAACAAATGACATCAGATGTCAACTTTGGTCGGAGTTGGACAGCAAAGATGAACCGCCGTAAGGCTGTCTCCAAATTCGCCTGGAATGAGAACTTGCGCTACGGTATGATGAAACTATTTTAGAATAAAATATTAGAAGAAATAAAATCATAGTAAATAATATCACTGCATGATATTACCTCCCCACCCCATTAAAAAAAAGGCTTGATCAACTGTGGAAGGCACATTATCACCAGTACCCCGAAATCGAATAACGAAAGTCCGACTCTGGAATCGAACCCGGGATCAACGCGCCACAGGCGGTTGTACTACAACCGCCTGTTCTATGACGAGCACGCTTTCAGTATGCCTTACAATCAAAGATTTTATTGTATTTAATATTGATTTTTTATTAATCTAACAAATACAAGAAACAAGTTCCCCGTTCCGTGAAAAAATCACAAAGTGTATCAGATATCCTTCGAGATAAATAATTCTAGATCGGTCGCCGAGACCCCAAAAAAAAATCGTCCAAAAAAAGAAAGAAAGAAAGAAAAGAACAAGCACGCGCGAACGACGGAAGGTCAACGGCATGGTCAGCCAGCGCGCGCCGAGATTTACCGCGATAACATCCCCGGACTATTTTTCTGCCACGAGAAAATTGTGCCGCGAATATTATTTCACGAGTTATCTTGGCCCCGTAATCACAAGGCGGCATGCGCGTGCGAACGCCGTTTCGGAGCCCCCGATAACCCCGGTAACGAAAACGTAACCCTGCCGTTGGCATCCTCATGAGAAATAAATAGCCAAGTGTAAGCATAGCGAAGTGGAAACTTCGATGGACTTTGCCAAAAAAAAAATCGCCTCAATACAAACATACGGTAAATTTAATCGTGTCTCTATTATCAGGTTGTTAACCAATGACTCTGGTCAGTTGTGCTGACGAAAATAATTTATTTATTTAAAAATAACAATTTTGAGGATAAAGAAAGAGGTGACCTACACCGCTATGGCATTAACTCCTCTCAAATAATAAAACTTACCCAGTTTATTTCATAATCTGGTTTCATTTACCTTTGAAATAATTTTTTAAATAAAAGGCGATATAAACAGAAAACATTAAATAATATTATTACTTTTATTAACTTTTATATTATTTCTATTATTTCTTATATTAAATTATCGCGTTTCAATTCGAAAATTGTTTCAAAGGTAAATGAATCCAGATTATGAAATGATCTGGATTTTTCTATATATTCGCATTCATGAACATACGAAAACCAAATTGATGCGTGGTCTTAGTAGCTCGCAATAGGAGTTAGTGTAGGTTACGATTAAAACGTTTTGTGAGCGACCTTCGAATAAATGGAGGTGCAAAAAGATGCGCGATAAATTAGCGAAATTATATCTCCTTTCCTCGTGCGATTCCCCACAGCCATAAAAAAGATAAAAATTATAAAAATACTACTTATTTATGTAAAAGAGGTCCGAATATCTAGACCCACAATCTTTTTCGTCCTATAAAGTTTATCTACGTACAAATTCATGCATCGCCCATAAACCCACACGGTCCACTGACGCGAAAGAGTCAACCTAAATTATGATCGTTTTTTCTTCCGATTAGTTTCCACCCGACCCGGGATACGAACCCAGAATCTAAGAACATAATTTGAAAATCAGGGCCGGAACAACAAAATCAGGCCCGTAGCACCCAACCAAACAAGTTGAAATCATTGTCAAACTCAAAATGTCCCGTTTACCGTTGCCATTCGAGCAAGAAGCATTAAAAATAAATTATAAACATGCAAATTAGAAAATTGTCTCCCCTTGGTTATCAATGCTAGAATCGGTAATGAACCTGGGGGGCCGCAACCTTGCCACATGTCAATCGCTCCGCTGAAGAATCATTCAATCCAACTCGCCGAATAAAACACTCGGGTGTCAAACGCGTCCCAAACGCGTAATAGTCAACAAACTGGAGGTTACTGTAAAAAAAAAATTGAAAAATGTATACGTGATTGTTTTTATTCCAGGAACATTCGTTTTTTTTTAATAATTGGTTAAGTTGACTTTCATATATTTTCAGCTTTGGCTATCCTGAACGGTCCCGTTATCGCGGGTTCAATTTCCAACAGAAATCCCCAAATTTTTCCGGCGAGAGAAATTCGCCTGCCGGAGCTCGTGCCTGTACGTTGTCAGGATCACGTTAACGATCCCTACCTAGGTCAGAAGCCTAAGCAAAACGAAACCAAACAGAAACTACAAACAAAAAAGCTAATAAAATTAGAACAACAACAACTCCGCTCTAAAAAACACACAAACATTGTCGGTTGGTTTTGAAACGTTATATAACGCAGCATGATTCCTAGTCATAAACCATCGACTAACGAATAAACAATGTCAGCCATTTTATTAGATTTTCCGATAGCGTGAAAATATATTGGAGGGGCTATTACTCCGTCTAGGTTACAACAGATTACAGCACCATCAAACTACACTATTTCTCACGAGTATCCCCCACCCCTATTCCATCTATTCGATCACCTGGGCAACTATAATCACACCTTACCGAATTACCCCAACTCTCCCCCTTGGAACAAAGACCAAAAAAACAACACATGACGGCTTTGGAGATTCGATCCTAGGCGTGAGTAACTACAAGTCGTCACGCGATATTTTTTGCCGTTAGGGGGCGACACCCTTGTTTGATAATTGAAAAATTGGACACTTGAAAAGCCTCTCTAACACCAGTTACGGGCCAGTCGAAATTAACAATGCTAAAAATGAAATACCGACTTGGGGATAAGGAAACCTGTGATTTACATTCGGAAGTTGTCGAAATTGTGTCTCGAAAAAAATATCTGATTCACAATAGAATTACAAATTGACAATAAAATAAGGGTATAGACGCATGGTTTATCTCGGATGCTTATTGTCAGTATATTTTGCACGATACTGTAATGTAGTAAGGCATAAAGTATTGAGAATTTGAGACAACTATTTGAAGTAATCTTCGTTCAGCTGACATGACAACGCCTCCAGATTACACAAATAAAATTGCAATTAGAAACCGTGCCAAACAAGCCTTCGAAAATTATCTTTTCACATCCAGCTCTTCATAATAATGTTATTATAATTCAAAAGGGAATAAAATGGGCCTGATAAGCAGCATCATCCTAACTACCACAAACTAATTCAAATTGGTCATTTTTTTTTTTCTTTTGACTTATCGCTTAATTATTTAAATTATCATATACACTTGAAACACCTCCCTACTGTAGCATTTCCAATCTCGGCCACTTGGTGGCAGCACCCTACGGGGAGGACAAGAACAGAAATCTAAATTTGGTCGAAATTTAAACACTCATAAACTGATCGCCTAAACCACAACGAATGACATGAAGCATGATATTAAATGTTTAGTGCGATATTTTTTATTGTTAGGGGACATACGTACGTACATACTGTACACTATCGATCGTTTTATGTTTTTATAGATATCCTTTAGAATGACATTAGTTTAACGTCAAAATAAAATAAAAAAATTGATTTTAAACGTAACGCATCTTAAGAAAATTGCCAAATTAGTTCAAGTTAACATTTAGTATACTGACATTACACAACCTTTTTCTGCGAAAATTGTGGCAGCATAACGGTTATCAATATTTCGCACATACTCTGATAATGGTCTAGCACATCTCCATAGAGACATGAGGGTGCAGTAATCCTGTAGTGCACTAGGCAATACGATGATTTAAAAAAAACAAGCATATCATCTAAATTATACTTAGAGAAGTTCCCGATTATTAATATAAAAAACACTCCCCTTCTTCTTGAACGACGTACCCACCTGGTCGATTTAACCCCCAACAGTCGTGATGGGTTGAACCAGATAGCCGAGACTCGACGCTAACAAAGGCTCGTTTATTACGTGGTGTGATCGTAACGGTCATAACACATTTTTTGGGAGAACAAAAAATAGGGAAACACACCTATGATTAAACCAACACCGAACTTCAGTAACCTCCTTCTGGTTGGTAATGTAGCGGCTCATATTTAATTTATGACACCTTCGTATAAAGCGCAGAGATTTTAATCTTCCTGCAACCCGCCTGCGAATTTAGACATCTTCTCGTTCCCTTCCTTTTTTAATAAAAAATAAAATGCCATGCATTTGTACGATAACTAATTTTGCTCGGCCAAAGAGGTTTATAAAATGAAAAATATCGATTGTATTGTCGATAGTTTTACGATCAAACGCTGATTAACGATCTAACGCTGATTATATGGAACGCCGCCAGAGGGTGCCAGTAACTGATGACCGCCAATAGCTGTACATTGTACACGAAAAAACCTAGCAAGGAATTCATTTGAAATTAAAATAACCGTAAATAATAATTTTGCAAAAAGGTGACGGGTTTTTTTTAGTCACCACTCTGCAAAGCCGACAAGAAGACTTCTCAACTAAAATAAATTTATAAAAAATCCTAAATCTTCAACATCTTACTTTATTTTAAATGTTATTAAAATGTCACAAGACAATTTGATTCGCGTACGAAAATTAATTTTTGAAAAAACTTGATATAATGTTATTTACATTTCGATTTAAACTTTTTACAAAATTTAGTGTAACAAAATAAATTAAAAAAAATCCTTGATAAAATGCGATTAACATTTATATTTGAAATTGATGAATATAAAACGACTGTTGAAATTTAAATTTTTAATATGAAATTTAAATCTAATTTCAAAATTTCTTAAATTTTCAAAGCCAAAGATGTGCTACGATTCCAATGTCACAAGAAAGCCAATTCAGTGTTAGTGTACGAAAATAAACAACAACAAAATGATGTAGGCTATATCTATGAAACGGCCGCAAATTATAGGCGTGACAACGGGAACAATGTGCCGATTTTTATTACAATACGTAGCGATACTTCCCTTCCAAACAATCGATTCAATAAGGGGATTTCCCCTTAAAAACAAATAAATAAACCGTTGCTTTCAGCTTTAGCGAGCAGAAGAATAACAGCGTTTCAACCTCAATATTCGAACCCGTCATTATCAAGCAGGCGAGGGAATCGCATCCACAAACAGTTTCCTTTGTTGACCGCTAGGTGTAAAAGGCCATAGGAATGGAATGACCGCAAAATGACCTATAAATGGCGTTAGCAAGGATTTTTAGTGGAAAGTTGAAAGTTTAACGCAAAATAAAAAATACAGAATTGTAAAAAGTAATAAATTATTTGGATTTTTTATTATCCATGTATGTTGAGGAATTTAATGAAACCATAAAGAAACTAATCGAACGAAAACTCGGGGGAAAAGGGTAGAAAAATGGCAGTTTTTGATGGGTTAGGAAACATCAGTTTAAGGGTTTAGGGGAATGTTCAAGGTAGTTTTAAACAATTGTGTCGAAGAGACCAGCAGTGTACCCACGTGTACACCAATTACAATGTATGTGCGATGTATGGCTGCGAAGCAAGAGACTGCTAGTCTTAAGTACGCTCGAATGTTTTCACCCCTAATTTTCTAACAGCACCCCTTATCAGCCTTCGAGAAATATTTTTGACTTGACACAAGTTTCTTGAAGCTACATTCGTGTAGGCGCATGTATCCCTACAGCAAACAGTGCGGAGCGATTGCGAGTTTGCCCCTTCTTAGCAAGCAATCACACAAGACCAGAGTGAATCACAGGGAAGCGATTCTGCTTTTATATTCTCGTGGGATGTATGTGGGATGTTCTCGTGGATATTCTCGTGGGATGTGTGGGATGTGGGATTTGTATTACCGGTACTAGTAAAGCTATTGTTAATGTTACCGTGCAAAAAGCCCACATGAAGACTCCACAAGTCGTGCTTGATGAACTTAGTGTTGACGAATGCAACTCTTGTACTGTAAATTTTCTTAAGACGTTAACTATCTCCTTCATGCTTTGGGAATAATGCTGCCTTATTCGGGGATGCAATCACATAATGAGAGCCGCTGGTCTGTTGTCGACGCCTTAGTCGTCAGAATTCAAGAATCGAAATGTCTTTAGCTGCCTTTCTGTCTTTTTCCAATTCTTTCAACCAAATTATCGATTGTTTCAAGTCGCAGTTTGGTTAATTAGTCTTTTCTAAACGTTTTCTGTTTCTGTGCATTTCTTTTCACAGAGTTCTAATGGTCCTAATTTGTCGACACAATGTTTGAATGAATTCTGGAATCGAAATATCTTTAGTCGTATTTTTGTTTTGTTCGCAATCCGTTCTACCCCAAGCTGTAGTTTGGTTACCGTAATTTATCTTTTAGAAACGACTTCAGTTTCTGTAAATTAATTTTTTACCCAGCCGAGGTGATTCTTAGTTTGTTCAAAGATTTTTAAACACGTTGCGGTCAACTTCAGAACTTTTTCTTCAATGTTTTACAATGTTTTAGGAATGTGTAACAAATGGTAAAAAATATTGATCACTTTTTGTAGTTTTGAAAATAAGTTTGGGAACAGAACCCGATTATCATCTCTGAGGATCTTACGACTAATCAGTTCGTTAAATATTGAAACCGTTTAATTCTTAATAGAATGAGCCAAGGATATGCGAAAAATTCGAAAAACCGCAAATGAGTTCTGAACGGTGATGATGCTCGCGGCATTAAGTTAGCGGGATAATTCTGATCCGATACTCTTTGAAGGAACCCTCCTCCTTCACCTCCCCCTCAAACTTCGTTCTTGATGAGACCAAGGCGAAGCTTAGCTTTTCCAAAATCTCGAGCGAGAGGTATGGTGGAAAAAAAAAGGAATTTCTGAGCATATAATGAGTTATGTAGCTTCCGCGCTTGGCAGATCTGGCATTAGGCCCGTGTTCATTCGTCGTATATAGGGCCGCTGCGAGCTGTAATTATTCTCCTTCATGACAAATTATTTCTCCAGCTTTCTTAATAATTTCCATGGCATGTTGGCGTCTTGGAAATGTGAGATCTGCTTTTGGTCCAGGAGAGGTAGGGATTGGGGGTGGAATTCAGAATTGAGTGACCGGGTTGTTAGGTTTATATATATATATATATATATTTTTTTTAAATGGGGAGAAGGTTGTATGTCATATGGTAAATCGATTGGCGATTTGTGGTAAAAATATGTTTTCTGCTGTTGTTTCGTCTCGTCAGTCATGAAATAACTATTTAATTTTTATTGGCTCACCTCGATATCATGACCGCCTTAACGCCCTAGCTGGGAAAAGGATGAGGAAATATTTTTAAAAAAATTGGGAACTTAAAAATAAATTAAATAGGGACTTTAAAAATTGGGAAATCCAACTTCACTCAAATATTCACACACCTATCGAGTGTAAAAAAAAAACGCGTTATAAGGGGAAAAAAATGCGTTTCTAGTCTGCAACTAGCTGGTGTTCGTCACATTTAGTTCAGATTTAAAATATATGCATTCGTCTTAAGTCCGCAATTTAAAAAAAAAAAGTGTTTGTTATTTTCTAGTCCGCAATTAAAAAAAAAAAAAAACGTTCACCGCTTTCAAGTCGCCATTTTTTTTAAAAAACAGGCGGTAATCACATTTTAGTCCGAATTAGCAAAAAAAAATGCGTTTTTCACTTCTGAGTCCACAATTAAAAAAAAAAATGCGTTGGTCACTTTCTAGTCCGCAAATTAAAAATGACATTCGTCACCTTCTAGTCCACAACTTTCTATGTAAGGCGTTAATGATGACAATAATTGTGTGGCACCTGGAAATCCCGGTCGCATTTGGGAGAGGTGTATCGGTAGGAGAGGTGGGGGTGGAATGGGGTGTTTGGATTCGCGTTACTTGGCAAGTAAGTGGCGCGTGTAGAAAGCGAGCGAGAGAGCGCGTGCAAGACGAACGGGGCACGTGCGGTTTTAGGCCACGGAACCAACCGAGATGATGACAATTCGCTCGTCTAGGAGTGCTTGTTAATTAATTTTCTCTTAAGCTTAATGAAAAAGGAGGCTCACCGAATGTGCTGGGAGGTGGATGGGGGGGGGAGGGGTGGTAGGCACGCAGCCGTGCTGGTGGGGGTGGTATAGGCAGCTCCCCACTATTTATCATCTTATTTGCATCTCCGAATTCAAAGTCTGGAAATAAAGTCTCATTGTCGGAATTATACTCAGAGTAAATCCTCCTGATGGCTGCGGTCGGCTTGGGTAGGTACATCATGGCTCAGTGGTTAGAGTGTCGGTTTACCGCGGCTGTGATCGCGGGTTCGATTCCCGACCAAGACTTTCGGAGTTTTTTGGGCGAGCTAGATTCGTAGGCGCGACCTTTTTCTTAGAAGTAAACTCATGGGATCAGTGTCTACGTTATATCGGGAAAATGTGCGGCCTCCGTGGTTCAGTGGCTATGGTCATCGACTACAAAGAGGATGGTCCCGGGTTCGATTCCCGGCGCAGGCTTTCGTTTATTCGATTCTGTGGTACTGGAATGTGCCCCTCATATA